>QNGE01003821.1:31796-74657 GCA_008508345.1 Paragonimus westermani | reverse complement strand
GAAATATAGCGAGTTTTTGGGAAAAAGTGCTTTTCTCAACAGCGACAAAGCTAACGTCACCTGGAGGGATACTGCTGTCTTCATGGTCTCCGTGGAGGTTGGTTACCTTCCAGACCCTGTCCTTCTAATATGGTGAACGTGACGGTCGACAGATTACATTATTTGCTTTTGCCCTGACGCTGTGTACTTATCTACCCGATATTTTTACTCGCCAGTAAGACTTCTCTAGTTAGGTTTCTTTGGAGATTCCCACCACATTCCTAGCAAATCACTGAGGGCGCCTCAGGAATGTGTTTTTCTGTTTTGTCATTTCATTGTGGTCACAATACTTCTTCCAGCATTATTTAATTACATGCATAATTGATTGTCTTCTGTTGGGTCAGCCGCAGCTTTTCCAGTCTATACTGAAGGTCCTGAAAATCTTTCGAGAAAGTTTGTGTGAAATGATTCATTAAGGTCAAGGAGGTTCAGCGTGTTTCGGCATAATCTTGGTCATATCAACTTAGTGAATGCCCCCGCCTCTGCTTGGATTTTTACCCATTCTGGTCAATGAACAGATGCTCAATTCAGTGTCCAGTAGAAAACTACTTCCACTAACCCCTCTCAAAACATGCAATGAGTCCACTCTTGGTCAGCATACTAAGCTACCTTGGTAGAATCTATCGCTGCATTATCAAGTTGGAACTTGCACTGAACGTAGAAAAATGTGGGCAGCTGCTTTATTCTGGCATCTCAACACCTTCAAGATAGATGGATCCAAGAAGAAAATGGAACGGGTCCTGGAGCTGCTATCCTGGGATCCAAATGACTAGCGATTTTAAGGTGGTAACGCAATGCTTGGTGGCAGCACGGTAGGCAGCTGGGGCCTCATACGTTAAGAAGGACGTAATTTGGAATGATTCATGCAAGCATGGTCCCCATTTCTCATAAGGATGTCTAAATACTCGAAAAAGCTCTCTCCAAAAGATTCTTTCCGAGTACTAGAGTTCTGGACTATGTAAACACTTAAAAAGCTGAACCTCTTCTCTCTGGGACGAGGAAGACAAAGAAACGATCCGGTTAACATCCCCTAGATCCTGAGGGGATTATCAAATGGAGAAAGATGTTCGCTCACCTTTCGTTGAACCTCTGCAATCCATGTACACAATGTGGTGATTGAAAGCACAGAGTTCGTACCAACGCTAAGGCTTGCTTTTTCTCCATTTGGTTAGTAAATACCTGGATAGTTGAGGCCACCACGGTCGATGCATTCAAACGGAAGCTTGATAACTGCTGGTCTACGATATTTTCAGAAGTTTCCAAAATGGCTCAACTGGACAGTATGGCTTGATGTATCTCCTTCGTCAATCCTGTTACGCACCCCTTAACTGTCGTCTTTCTTGTGTATTTTTTCTATGATGTTCTACTTCGTCACAAAACTTTATTGTTAATCATTTTATATTCACTCTCATTTTCTAACTCTGGTATTCGAGTACGAGTGTGCCAGCCGAGACGAAAACATTGGTAATAATTTTGCACATTAACTGAGATTGTCTTACATGCTAAAGCTTCCTTCTTGAATTCTAATAATTCGACTCCGATTTTTTACAAGAGCGAAGTGGTGCACTGCCCTCCCCACCTTTGGGCTCACAGTTGCAAGAAACCGAAAGTCTCTGGTTCAAGCCGCAATCCCCGTGAACGGAATTGTATTGACTCCATCTGCTCTGTCTGAAATCACTATACTACTGTATGTATAGGTTAAGTTACTTTAAAGAAGTAGAATGTCTGGCACGTCCTAGAAATGCTCGAGGCAGTCTGGTTTGTTAACTGATGTCCAATCAACATACTCGGACGAACCTTTTTGGGCTTATGAGCGTCGCATCCTGAATATGACAATATTTGAAAAAAAATTCCGCGTTTATAGTCTGTCCAGTTTAACAACCCCTCCTGGAAAGTGTTTTATTGTATGTCAGAATTTTGGTTAATTCGAAAAAGGCAAGTTGGTGTTAGCGTTCAATTTGTCCTACTTTTTAATAGAAGGGAACGCGGTTGAGATTCTCCTTCTTTCGTTGGCATCGGACCTCCGTAGACCAAATGTGTTCAGCCCAATATCTTGAGATGGGTCCTGCTCAAGGCGCGTCTCATCCGTGCAACTGATTAGTTTGCATTACTCACTCAGATCTACATGTCATCCTTCTCTTCGTAGATCATGTGTCGTTTCCCGTACTGTTCCCTTAGGCTGGAATATCTGTGGAATTATATCATGTTTCCATCGGAGTTGTCCCTCCTGGTTCACATTCACAATAACTATTGATAAAACAACTGGGTCGAATCGTATCGAGGGGTCGCTGGAACCGTTTTGTGTTTGAGATCTCGGAGTTGTTTTGTAGCACAACACGAAAACCTCCAGAATATCGACTGTAGTCCTCTCCCTTTTGGTTTTCTATTACGCCTGTCTAAACGTATCCACAAAATATCTGGCTATTTAAGGGCGGATAGAACCGCGACGGTTTGTTGCGGTTGATTTCGTTTCTGTGACGAAAGTCGACAGGGTTGGGGTGTAAACTACGTACCAGTATCCGGGACCACGTTTTCTTGGTACCCAATTCGACCGACCAGTTGAAGTACGTGCTGATTTGTCGTCCCCAGTGTAACGTTGCACAACGTATTAGGTGTAGGGCTACTCGCTATGGGCGTCTGGTATGATAGACAGATTCCGCTCATCCTGTGATTCCGCATAGTCAACATATATGCGTGGTCGTGAATTCGTTGGGGCCGGCCAAGACCTCACCAATGTGCTGCATGGTGAGTTCGAAGCTGGTGCACACTGTGAACTTGTGCTCGCAGAATTTTCTATTTCAAATTCCATTTCTGGCCAGCAGACGTAACTGAGTGCGTAGGAGTTCATTCGATTGTTTCGAGGGTGTTCGGCGTGGACGCTTTGGATTAAACAGGTGCGAAGTTCCGTTGGATTGACCATACATTCGCTGAAAAGAATACAATCTTTGAGAGTTAACAGAAACTTGCTATGTTGGGCGAACTGCTCCGTGGAGGCCGGACTTAGATCAATGCGTGCGATGGAATTCGCTGACTGTTCGGAGTGTGTATTAATGCCCGATCGCCTCTTGAACCATAGCGAAAGTTATAGGAAGAGCACGATTGGCTTCAAAAACGATGCAGCTACTCATCCTAAATGTTTCTGGTGGAACTGTCACCGACCGTGCTAGGATCGACTGCGAATCGTTTTGGACGGCGCCTGTTGGGGAAAGTTTATTTTCCCCCAAAATAGAATAAGTTGATACTTATAACGATAACGCTTTCTGATACGCGTTGCCGTATCTTGGGAAGTTGCAGTGACTTGGGTGCCATTCATGAGATGTAGATTTTGGGTGGGGTCTACACTACATTTGTACATTCAGCAGGGCAAGGATCCTCACTTGTTTATCCATATTAGAATCCGAAACTCCCCCCCCCTGATAAAGATGTTTCGCGATCGATCGGAATTCGGGGTTTCCTAGTTGATCCGGACGATTTGCGCAGTGAATTATACAATTTGGGAATTGGCGTAAACAGAAGGTGATAACAATAGACGGAATCGACGCACAGTAGTTGGAGAAGGTGCACACTTTTAGAGTTCCACCCTTTGAGGTATATCCGATAGATCTGACCCGTCTTGCTTCGCCAAAGTGACTTGGAGTCCACGGTGGATATGAATGCCGAGACAAATAATTCTGGAATCACACTGAACTGGATAACGGCATCCATTAGCTCCCGGTTCCAAAGTTTCGGTTGGCAGACAGCGCATGGAGTGGTGGAAGGACAAATGGCTCGCAATCCTCGAGATTATGTTCATTTTTTGCTTCCATGTTTGAAGCTCCAAATTTACACGTACACGTAGTTACAATGAAGGTTGCGAATGAAAACAGTTTTGAACAACAAAATACTGTTTAAGCGTTACAGAACTCTCCTCTTGTGTTTGTTTAGCAAAAGGAAAATGAAAGAAATTATCGTGTGTAATCTTCAAAACTGATGGGAAGTTTTTGGGGTCACCCACAACGTGTCTAAGGTGGTTGAGTTATATAGACCGCACATCCATAACATTCATGGGAGACTCCCAGCTTGTTGACGCAGGTTGTGGAATAGGTTTCTTAGATAGACGCAAGTGGAGCGGAGACATACTTCTGGAGAATGTGTAGTAAAGTCTGGGTGGTTAACAAGGACGAATTTCAAACGGTCGATGCTGGCTGAATCATGAATGCCATTACGGTCAACAATAAAATATTCGTCTTCACGTTCATGAGTTCCATACGCACTGCCATAGAGTGGTTGAAGGGAATTCTGTGCGTCAACTCTAAGGAACTTGAAAGGATATGCACGCGAACTTTCGTGCACATAAGTTTGCTTCGTAGTGATCCACGTTGATGTTGGTTTCAACCGTTTCAGGTGCGGGTTAAGCGTACAGCGTGTGTTGTTGGGTCTACCTCGCAATTGATTCTATAATCCGCGGACATTTCACCTGGCAACCGTAAGCCGCTGTTGTAGATGGGTTCAACGGGAGTTTGTCCAGCATCCTCTTTAATTGTACCTCTGGTTCCAAATAGACCGTGGGTTGACTTTTGTGACTATTTCAAGCCCGACGCTATGGCGAGGATAGTGGCTTTGAGTTGAACGTTAGTTAGTAAGCCGCTGAATGATAGACGGTTGTTCGGATGTTTTCAGAACTAAGAAAGTTTTGCGGATCACGACACAGTGGCTGTGGATTGGCAAACGTGATCACTAGCAATGGGAACGCATACGCTGAACTAGGTTGCCATCATCATTCTCATTTTCGGTTCTGGGCCGTACCCGTGGGTATTATGGTTCGGGGCGCATTGATGCTGTCAGCGGTCCACGAGGTACCAAAGTAATAAATATGTACAGATATATAGGTAAGGAAAATAAGAAAAAGAAGACAAACGAACTAAAACAACTGAGTTTCGCGAAAAGGAAGAGTTGACAAGTTTGTGGACATAGGCCTTCCATTGACATTGAATGTTTGAATATAGACGTAGCTGTTGTTTTCAGTGGTTAGGTCCCTTCCCGTCTTCTTTTTTCCCTTCTCTCTTCCTATATGGGGTTTGCTTTTTCTTCATGGTTGTGTGGCAGTTAAGCGTTAGTGTGAAACACTGATGTATTGCTGTCTCTGATGATGATGATTGACTACGACGCTGCCGTGTCAGAGAGTGTTTCCAACCAACACTATGGATGGTCTCAAACTCTCAAACCAAGTGCACGGCATTCACTGATCTTAATCACTGGAACGGTGAAGTCTTTCATAACCCGTTACTACGTCATCCCGTGGCTGCCTTGCGGTTTCTTCCAACCGCCAGCAGTTGCACTGAGCCATGTGCTACCTGCATGTGAAGCGGCCAGTGCAACTCAACAGATAATTGAAGCCATTCAAGGGTGGAAATGGTGTACTATGTTCACCTCTACTTGTTTGAAGCTGTCGTATGGTACACTGAAAGTTCCAGGCATAGCACTCTTATGGCAGTGAACCATGCTTCTTTGATGCGACAGACACTGTTTAGCCCATCCACGTAGGTCCTTACACGTATTTCTTCAGGTAAAACGGTCATTGATGGGCTCAACCGTGGAGATAGTGCTGGAGTCAGAGGTCGAATAAAAACAGTTTAACACACCTCGCGGTTAATTAGGAGGGATAGAGGCTTGGAGTTTACCAGTCAAGTTGTTACACTGGATTCTAGAGTCAATGTAAGGAATCGGCAGAGGGACGATGTCAAGGATGGGTGCGAATCCAACTTCCGCGTAGTTTTGTTAGGGCGCCGCAATGACCTCTAAGTGGACGGATTGTACAAATAAATAATGTATGTCTATACGGAATAAGATTTGCTACCAGGCTGCTTTGGTCATCGATGGGACGGATGTCAGTATTGAACTAGAAGAGAAAGTCTAAACGAATGAGGGTTGGGGGACATGCTGAAGCGTATACCAACGGCTTGTTTCTAGTAATGTAAGGTTAACTTGCAGAAGATATAGGAAACGTCTGGTGAGGAGATGACCGACAAGTAGTTGTACTATGGTATATTTGAACTGGTAGCAACTGGCGTAGAGAGTGATGGTGAATGAATTTTGTCTGTCAAAAGGCGACTCCGACAGCTTCCTGCTATGCGTCTGTCAGAAGGACCGAAGGCGCAGATGGGTCGGTGGACGCAATGGCCAGCCGACACATTCTGGATTGAATTCAAGTAATTTGCCAAGTCTGCGTGCACAAACTTTCGATTTTGTCTGTGCGAAAGGTCGATGGATGGCTGGATGAGTATCACACAACCAGGATTGAAACAGCAATGGAAGCTACAACGGAAAAGATGGCGACGTTGACAAGGTATGGCTGGCTCCTCGTAGTCGGTGATGACGAACACTTCCTCACTTGTCGGTCTGATGCCAAAGTAAGATTTGAAGTGAAACGACTCAATACTGACATATGCTCATATTGAAGATCACACCGTGTTGCCTGAAACGTTCAACGGTTTCGTGCAGGTGCTTAAGATGTTCTCCACTGTCTTCACTAGTGACCAGTGTGTCGTCAGCATAGGCGACTTCCAAGGACAAGCCACGAAATATTCCGTGTTTGTTTAGTATTGTTGCGCAATTCAAGGGTATCCACAAATTTTTATAAAGTATAGATGGCCTACTTCCACCGGCCACTAAAACCGTCATCTTCACTGAGCTTTATAAAGATTTTATTTACTGGAGGTAGTGCAACAGCTTTTCGTTTTGTCACGATGTTTTTTTAACAGTGGGAATCAGTCCTCTCACACGATTGTGTCTATTTTTTCAGGTACCTCCGAATATCGGATCGATGTTCCGTATCCCATGAAAATGTCACACTTTCTCCTCATCATTTCATGCTTTTTGTTGGTAAGCTTTCTAAAATGAAATTTGCCTAGTTTTTTTGGTAGTTCGGTTATGTGCATGGCAAAGATTCGCCCACAGCAGTTGCCTTCTACTGTGGAAGACCAACTCTATACTTGACGAACGCTGGTTGGATCCAAGACCAATCACAAGGTTGCTTGCACAACGTATCTGATATTGTCGCCTACTGTCGGAAAATCTACGCGGACATGACAATCACTCACACGGCTTTTTCTCCGTCTATTGAAATCCGTCTTGAGCATTGGTGTCCGATCAACCAACCAAACTGCAAGACCACCCCTAATGATAGTTTCGTGATACAACCTTGGATCTGCTCTGGTATGCGCTACTCATTGTTTCTTATCTTCGAATCGTAGCATCGATGCCCCTACCGCTCACGGTGCCAGTGGGTTGCAAATTAACGAAGCTTGGTGGACGAACAAATAACACATGCCATAAGCTAGATCATTGGTCACAGTTAGCCCACGAAACGTGTTCCAAAGTGCAAGATATTCTGCCTGTCAAACCTTGCATTAAAGAAGGATCTTATCAGTACAGACATTTTCTTGGTGCTAATATTGTTTGTTGTGATTCAGGAAGAATCCAAGGTGAGAATTTTGTTTTTCCAACAACACTCTGTAAAATCAAATCTTTACTTATCACTTACCTACACGTTACTGGGCTCATAGCTGTTTACAATAAGGCGGAAGAGTTTCGCCTGTGCGTTCTCGTTTCTGTTTGTGCTGTCTAAACAATCTTCCGAAATCAGTGGTGTAAAGCGGAAATGAACGGTGGTGAATTAGGCGGAATTTGAACAAAGCTACCGAATGCAATCAGGTCAGCAACGTGCACTGAAACACCGAAGTAACATTTTCCTGGATATTCATCTTTATTAATTTATAAGAGTGAGGTGGAAGGGGGGCAAAAAGACTCACAGTACAGGTTGTTTCATGTACACGCCGATGGAGCATAGTTCTGAAACTGTTAAACGATTTCGCGGTCAACAAGGATTTAGGTAGTACACTCTAGTACGCACATTTTTTTAACTGTGACGAAATTCGGCGTATTTTCCACTCTGCTTCCACCAAGCAGCCCTCTATAGCTGTTCGTAGGATTTTGTGAATGCCAGCTCGACCGATTCCGTGATGTATTATTGATTGACTTAATTCCACCCACCCTGTAAATGAGGGATCTTCGTGAGCACAATTGCTCTTCTATCAGCCGGTATCCTAAAACGTTCAGTTGGTGTTGATCAATTCCGTGATTAGGTAGATGGGTCTCCGTATTCCCCCCAGGTGCCGGCGTCTGATAGTTGAAAAGTAATTGGAACTCCTCTTGGTAATCGTTAGAAATAAAATAGCGAACAAGCTTCAATCTTGGTTTTTCATTATCAGGCCTATCTCTTCCATTTGTTTTCCCACAATCACTCGAACGCACCTTTTTGATTTGCACGTTCTGTAGGCATGAGCTGATTCAGGCAACGGGGCTGAAACGTTTGCTGTGCTCTGTACTCTTAACATACATTTTAAGTATGTTGGCAGCTAAATGATGTGACAGTAGGATCCCTGAGATGACCGTTGCTTGCAAAAATCTTCATGGTAGAACTAGGTGTTCACTTGTAAACATCTGTTCAGGACTGCAGTGTTATGATTGACATCCTGTGCGTGGTTGTTGAACGCCTAACCATAATCATTTTTAGCTTAACCCATAGTATCAACGTTTACACTACAGTCGGGACAGACCAATCAGTTGGTCTTCCTGCGTGCACTCATTCGACACGTCATCGTTCTCATCTTCCTTGTCGCCTTTCTCCTCGTCATCGCCAAATACAGCATTACGTTAGCGGTTTGGGCTGATGCTTCGGTGTCGTGCAACCATGGGGAGAAAAGCTACCTAAGAAAGAACGAACGGAAGGGAACCTAATTATTCATATGTGTCTGAACTCCAACTCTTCTCATCAAGATGCCTATGCTTTGGAAGCAAACAGGTGAACTATAAGTGAACACAAGACGACGTCATCAACACGTCACTTGCCTTAACACTTCCACTTCCTTGCTTGATCAAGACCACCCACTTCGCAGACAACTTGACCATCTAACAACAGCGTTCACGCCACCGAGCTCAATCGACCACCATCTGTATCAATGCCTACAACCACCGACTTCGCGAGTGCTCTGGACTAAAGGATGGGTCCGATTTAGGACGATGGGTGCTTTCATTTGCCTACACCAGATCATCACCCGTCCAGGTTGCATCGCACACCAGTTGGCCGTAGCGTAGATGAGATGATTTGCATGTACGAATGGCTAGCTGGCATCCTTAGCGTCTAGCCCGACCATCTTTGCCTATTCATACTTCAAGATTGAACGAAGCAACTGGTTTGCCACGCATCATTGTATGTATACATATGCATACATATATATATGGTAGTGTTTATATATATATATCCACCCCACCTGCTCGTTACTTGTGGGTTGTTACCACGTGATGCGAGCAAGTGATCGAACATGAACATGGATGGTTAACTATCTGAAGACGGTTGATGTCTTCTTCTCCCAACAACCAGGTTTTACTGTCCTCAGGTTCGTTTCATACGTGATCCTTAATTTTCGGGGAGATGCATCATTTGTAAGATATCCGCACCAAATGTAGTACGAATGAAGTTGAATAGTTTGGGCGCCGTGTTTAACATGTTATTGATAAACAGATTGGGAATAACACAACGTTACGAGCAAGTTGTATTACTCTACGTTTCAACCACCTCGGGTGGCTTTCCTCAGGAGTGTTGTAATCGATTACAACACTCCTGAGGAAAGCCACCCGAGGTGGTTGAAACGTAGAGTAATACAACTTGCTCGTAACGTTGTGTAATTCCCAATCTGTTTGTCAATGAGATGCATCATTACTGTTAGAGATGTCGTAGATCGACGAATGACGCTCCAGTCTGAGAGACACGAGCTTCTGATTTACCTTCTGTGCTCTCTTCGCTGTTGCTGCAACTTTCTGCTTACACAAATGGATCAGCAGTCTTCATAACATCATTATTTAACACTAAGTCTACGTAGCGGCAGCACTCCGTTTTGTGACTAAACTGCATACCGAGGTACTTGGTAGAAAATGCATTAGAGTATACCATTGTATGCGTTGCTTGAACTTATCAAAAAACGACAGCTTATTGTCCACACAGTCAAAATGGGTTAGTCATTCGCGACGTTTGTGGTCCACGCTGGCATTTTGTGCAGGCCGTGGACAATCCCTCTTCATCTCGTGAATGACAAAGTTGAACAACAATGGTCTTGACGTACGCCGCCGTTAGTGTTGTAGCTGTGATATTGTTCACCGTGTATCCAGATTTGAGCTGACGCATGAGACTAAAGTGTCAATAACGTGTTTATGTAATTGCTTTGCACACTCCTGTGTTTGATGGTTCTGCAACTGTAGATCGATCCACTCTGTCGAACGCACCTTTATAGTCTTGGAAAGCGACCGTGGTTTGTCGGAAGTACGTATGTCACTGAACCGGTATTTGGCGACGGATTAGAATTTAATCAATACATAGGTAAAGTTCTGCCCGTTGTTCCCTCGCGGACTGCGGTGAAGTTCTGTGGTGTAATGAACCCGAAACCCCTAATTAAGATGAGCTCAAGATGGTTCTCTTTTTGGCTTTCCATGCGGTGCCAGTGTGTTTGTTCAACGTAACATTTTTTGGAAAAAGCCTTGAATGACAGTTGTATTCGGTTTAGCAGGTTTGCCCCGCTTATACGAAACTGAAAGCTCGAACTGTTTCACCGACTTATCCATACGAATATGCACATAGAATATCATTTCCTGTAGCTCATTCTTGTGCGCCTTATTGTAAAATGTCTGCGGGGATTGATTTTTCTGTGAAACAATCCGTGATATGACCAAGATGTATTTAATGAAATGATAAACTTAGTGGAGCAACCACAAGAACTCTCTGATTTGTTCAACAGTACATTTTGTTATTGGATTACTTATGTGTCTCAACTCTAGTCTAGCGTTGTCTGTGTTCAAAAGTAATGTACCTGCTTCTGCTACCTCTTTACCTGTACACCTTCACTTGTTCCTGTTAAACTAATCACGTGGACTGTGAGGTTGGAAGCTTATCTAGTTGTATACTTACTCGTTATTCAGCCGTCGATAGTGGTGATACCAAAATAATCACCAGCGTTATTGTAGCACAGCTTGATACGAATCGTTCGGTCTCCGCAGCCACCTATTTTCTTGCGATTTGCCTAGTCGGGGGAAGTCAGTCGAAATTAGTGAGGTGTCCAATTCTGGTCATGGCTTTGGCGATTGGGATTCGATTGAATGATCTACCTATATGTGCCTAAGAAGGCCTTATTCAAACGTTACCAATTAAAATACAGTAAAGACAATGTGGTTCTTGTGATCTATTCGCCACCAAATGTGATGTTGGACATGTCAAAATGTTTCGGCTCCCGTTGTCTCATCGATGAATTCTCAAACGGAGGAGGCTATAGCACTGACTAAATGGTCCGTGAGTCCCGCCTCTTGGTAATTAGCACCTCCCATTATTAAGATATGAGCGTAACCCGAAGGCGGCATTCTGCATTCCATATGCGCTAAGGACGATTTTCCGATCGGATCAATCAGACGAATGAATTCAGTGAATTGATCCTACCAAGTTGGCTGTTGTTTTTCTGCTTCATTATGTTAGTTTTAATTTTATTAGATCTAACCTTTCAAAGTATGCTTGTGGTTTCACGTACATTCGTGCCGTCCTATCCTCATACATAAGAACCTAACTTTTTTCATTCAAAATCTGTTCGTCATGACCTATCCCGCTTGTTCGAATCTTGCATGTACATCTCTGTTTAGTTAACACAACCAGCCACTAGTTGCTGGTATAGATGCAACAGCAAATGTAGAATGGTAAATGGCGTGGTGACAGAAATCGTGTTGCTTAAATTATTGCTAATCAGCGAAGCGTATCATGCTTTTAAATCGGAACCCCCCGGGTGTGGTTCCCTAAAACCTCGTCTTTTGTTTCGCAAGTCAGACTGTTGAGTAAGCGACTCCTGGTGGACTCCCCCAACTCGGTATTCAACGATATAAACAATGGAGGAGTATTTGAAGTTACCGCTATATTCTAGTGGATCTGTTTACATCACTATGCCCTCCTCTTCTTCCACTTCGTTTCATGAGGCAAAAGCGTTTGGTATTCACACACCCGAACCTGCGCGGTAAATTGTTTTGACGAGCACCTTCTGAACTTTGTATGTGAACTATTGCTGTGTTCTCCAAACGGGTGTTTGTCGTTTTCACATCATTCATCTGTTCACTTAATTTCCGAGCTACCTCCAGAGTCACAAACAGCCCTGATCACTTTACCCATGTACCTGGTTCACTGTTGAGAATGCGCTTACTTACGCTCAAGTATGCTGTACGTCCTACTCGTTTGTAATTGAAAATGTCAGGAGCTGAGGCAGATAGTAGCCTCCATCAGTTTAAGTTCAGATCATAATATGTAAGTAAGATAGTCGTTTTGAAAATGGTGCAGTGTACCTAGTAACCGATTTACTTATTTGATATGCCTTCAGAAATCAACGTAACCATTAGGTTTCACAGTCTACTGTACCTGCAATTTTGGAAACGCTCTAGATTAAATATAGTTTCATGGATCGTAAGACCTATCGCAAAATCGATGCATTCCGATTGTATAAACACGGGATTACCATGTGCTGTTTCGGAACAAGAGATTTTGTGGTGTTTTGCATTATTGGAAAAAAATGTCACTTATGAAGGTGGTTTTTGCATTACGACCATCGTTCGCGTGGTATCGAATCTGAGATTGAAATCGAGCGCGTCAGAGAACGCGTCAAAACTAAAAATCCATTTCTTAGTGTTTTTGTCGACCACGTTGGCACACGGGTCTTTTGACTGTTGGGTCCCACGTTGTTTTCGCCTATTTTTGACATCAAAACTGCTGCCGTCGTGGCAAGTACGAATGCTATGCGATGTATTTCGCCACACGATCGGGTTATCTGAGAATGCGCTCATGCTTTGAGTGTAATACGGACTCCGTGTTGTTCCTACTATGCGATGATTACGTGAGCGACACAGCAGTTTACTACCGCATATTTCGTAAAATCTGGAATGCACGATCAAGTGTTTATACTGTTTGGTTACACATATACGCTGGTTCGGTCATATGCTGCGCACTCCAGCTGAGTGTTTGCTTACTCGGGCTTTTGTCGAGACTACCAACAGTTGGGCAAAATCACAAGACGATAAAGTAGCGACGTGGCCACTATATATGGGCGCCATGACTGTTTCGTTGAACAAATTCTGTAGGTGTTTCCTGCCAGGCTGGGAATCTTGTGATCAATCATTCCACTAAATGCGTAACACTCAGTGGTCTGTCCACCTTCTGTTCGATCCGACTGCGTGATTCGTCTTTTGATGTTATGTTTCCAAAATACTACCCATCTCTGTTGCAGCTGCTCGAGCCGCCTGACCGTTCGTCAATGATTGAATGACATTTTCGTCTGAAATTCTTCACTCACTCACTGTGACATACCACAGGCGGCCAGCAAATTAGCTATGTTTGGTTATCCGACCGTCAATAAAAGCGCGAATCGGGAAATGTTGACGAAACTACGATTCCATTTGAAATCCCAGGCATTTAGTTCCACCGAGCTTAGGCATTTGCTGAGACTCAGACCCTCGATCGAAATCGGTGTGCGTTGTCACTCCGTTTCTGTTCATAGCACTATGTGAACAAAACTCCACGGATAAATAATCGGGATTATCATATTTGCTTGCCAGTTCTCTACTTCACAAGCTCAAAACACTGCGCCTCGACGCATTTGCTGTCGCCGGCTTGTTGACGTGGAAAGAGGAGACTACTTATAATCAAAGTAGCATGTGGAGCTGTGCGTCGAAACGGAACGAAAACCGCCCTACAATGCTTCCATAATTTAATGTGCGGCTGGTACTAACTAGGTCCACCTCTCGGGACACGTGCGTTCTGTTGTGTCTTCCAGCCTTGAACTCAACCTTAAATCAGGTGTTGTAGGAGGATGTTTGAATTAGGAACCTGTAGTCAGAATACAAGTGGGATATTTGCAAGATCCTGTGGGGCATAATTCCTTCCAAGGTTTCCATTCAAAAGTAGGTCCGTTTCGGCGTGTAAGGCATTTTTACTAGGGGGATTTGGAGTGCACTTCCTGCACAGCATTTGACGAATTTGAGGTTAAGTATGTCCTCACTCGTGAACAGTAGCGTTGATCAGCGTGTATGTTGATAACGAAACCAACCTTCGTGATAAAGTTGAAGTGAGTTGTACTCGTCCCCAGTGCCGTGCGAAATACGCGACTGGATCTCTATGAGTGGTGGTTTATGCGCCATCAAACATCAATTTTTTTGAGGTCTGGAAGTGCTCAAAAAATGACGGCTCTGATGTTGACAACATTTTTTCTGGTGTATCTCCGTGATCTTCCAATGTTTGAATTCACAGCTTATTCGCTTTAGTATGATTGAAGTCATCACTCATCACATCTTGTACTTGTTTTTCTCTGCCTCCAGATTTACTCTGTTAATGTCACTAAGTTTTTCGAAACAATCTGATCTATATCTTTTCTAATCAATAGCTATGCACACCTCACCAGAATCTGACTTGTCGTCTCAGCCGAGTCTTGAAAAATCATTGGTCGCCTCACAAGATGATAGTTTGGTCATTGCTCGTGACGAAGAGGTCTACCAAGACTATTTGCAACGTCCCCTGCCACTGTTGGACAAGCAACACGAGCGCGAACGATTCCATACTGCCAAGCATGCACACACAGAAGCCTTCAGGAAGCGCACGCAAATGCTGGAGCAAGAACTGATCGAAGCGGAATCACGGTTGTCCAAAGATGATTGGCTGACAAAACCCGAACTTACGCAAGAGGCAGAGAATCGATTGCATCAGGTATGTTTGGATGGTTTTAGTGCGCTGGATGCATATGTGTCCGAAACAGGGTTCGTTTGCTGGCAGTTCTGTTATACCAAGGGTTAGCGTCAGGGCTGACAGATTATTGTCATACTAGTCCTCTGCCAACACTGACAGACGGTCTATTGAGCGTTCTCCGTTGTTCATTCTGCCCATTTTTGACCTATCCAGCATTGACGACTCAATCATGCTGCTTTCAGATGACCTTACAAAATTGGGCTAGTTTTAAATTATCAGCAACTTGTAGAAGCTCTTCAGACCGACTTCAACTGCCATTTGTTGTTCATGTGTGCAAGTGTAAAGTCAGACAATTGTGTCCCCAAAGTTCTGGTAGATGTCACGTTGCCTATACTATTTTAACCATCTCCCTATACGAACAAACCATGGAGTGCTGTTTACTGGCAAGTTAAAACTGTTTACAAACTGTGCAATCATGACGAAAGTCATATCAATGGCACCGGGCCAATTATGAAGAATTTGTGTTACCTACCATCCAAAAACGTTAGACTCTAAGTGAGACCGGTTTTATTAGGGCACTTCCCAATGAATGCATAAGGAATTGTAGTAGAGCGTAAGATGTCTTCTACAAGGACATCTCTTTCTCGCCTGTAATCAGTTTTTCTAGGCGGAATAGTACAAGCTGTCTACAGCAGGCATATTCGCCAACAAACGACTAAGACAGTGCGCTTGTCAGTGGCAGATCAGTGACATGCTTGACATAATGGCATGATTACTTCATCGGTGTGACAGTTGGTAATAACATAGAAGTCTACAGAAATGTAGGCCAAAGGTTGACAGACGAAGTTCCGCGATGTGGAGAATGAGCGCTAGACTGCCATCAATCAGTGTTAAGTTGCATACGGTTGCCTGGTGAAAATGTAAACAAATGCAAAATGGACCGAAAACTAACACAGCGAAATAAAGTAGCAGTTACCAAGATAAAACGAGTGAGGTTTTAATTTGTTTTTGCACACAAAGGCAGGAGTTCGTCAGAGTGGGGTGATTTTGAATAGCACATTGTTTAGGAGCTCACAGTTGTGTCGATTTTTTATCCAATTTTTATTAGACGTCTGTTGAAGGCACTGCTCAAGGTTCCATTTGCCGAATCAGTTAGCAGTTTTGTGGTACGCTCATCGATGCATGTTTCTGGTTGCCTTGACACACGGCCAGTATACCTGTTTTCACATGCGATACCATAGATAACGTTGAAGTTAACGGTGGAGGTTGTGGGGTCCTCTGTTAATGACAATGGTATCTATGTGGCCTCTTCACTAAGCACGAGTTTTGTTGCAATGCGCTTTCGCTTGACAGCTTATCGGTGGTTTGTGTCTCATTAGATGGACATTGTTATTCCATTGGAAAGGCAAACTGATCCAAAAATGTTTACTTGTGTTTATATCAAATTTGGGATCAACTGGATCAGCATATTTATAAACAAAATGTCTAGAGTAACCGTTGTCTAACTATGTCACATACAACAGTTACCTTGTTTTAGCTTACCATGTTTAACAGTTTGCCGCATTCTGCAGAGTAGAATACCTGCAAATCCGTGTTTGTAGTACACATGCGAAGTTTTTAAAATGTCGGTGCTGACTTTACCAGGTGCTTTTGTGTTACGTGCTTCTATATGATGACACCTAGAAGGACCATTTATTCGTCGATCTCAATTTCGAGTGCAGATCAAATATTTTTTGTCTAAATAGTTCAATTTAACACGGCCGATGCATCTCATCTTGGAATACAGCAGTAAGCCCGTGATTATTGAGGTCTCCGTCACCGCCAGCCTTCACATCAGGGAAGATATCATGCCACTATGGCCAGCACGTTACTCATTTCCTACCATTAAACGTATTGTCTTCGCCTATTGTTGTTGCGTCCGCCTGTTGTAAATGACTTGTACCATTTCCTCCGTTTTAAATGATTAGAAGCGAGCGATATTCTGTACAGGACATCCTCTACGTTCTACTAACTGCTTCTTTTAGATTGCTTCTTGCAATCTTGGTTTCTAAATACCCAATGAATAGGTTACCTCAACTTCTTAGACAAAACCCACTGTACAACGCGTTGTCTGACATGTCAGTAACAATGATACCGACAGCTGACCAGTTGTTTTCGAATTTGAACCATAGTTCTGGTTGTTTGGTGGAGTTCAGCTCAAACTTGACCTTGTGTATCGCGTGGTGTCTAACATCTTGTAGAAACCCAATGTCAACTTCATGACCTCCTGCTAAGTAACTATGGACCCTGTAGGGATCATCCTGCCAAAATAGTCACAGGTGTTCAAGCAGGTTGAATTTTTCGAAGCTCACCGGTTGCATGTGGCTCCTTTGGGAGCTGATGACCATGTTCCATCCTCATTACGCGTATCGTCACCACATTTCTGCTCCCATCTGCCGTCATATTGATGTGTCCGTCGAAATGCTTCCTCGTGTTGTGATGTTCAGTGCTCATATTTATGTGCGTGAATCACTTTATCAACTTTCCACACTTCTTTTTAAGTCACAAATACGTTGTTTTTCGACCAACATAGAAACAAGAACACATAGATCAGTATAATTTTCCAATCCATTGCGAATTCTCGGTTTCATGAATCCAACTCACTTAAACACTCGAACAATGGCTATACGTGTGCGCAATGCTTACGGATTTCCAATCGTTTCGTATGTTTCCGATTCGTGGTGTTTATCACTAGTCCTCTATGGGTCCCACGTTTAACCGAAAACGGTTTAGTTTCGGTAGTTCAAATTTTCAAATGCAACTCTCATGGTTGAAGCTGGATTGGCTATCAAAGCAACAACTCACTCTAGACACTCAGGTTTATCGTTCATCCAGTATGTCTTTTTGTTACCATCGGTGCCATAGGTCGCGGTGACGTGACTATATGGCGTTGCGATGTGTGCGGCCGCGAATGCGCTGGCCGTTTGGGGCTAGTAGGTCACCAATGTACTCATAGTACCTCGTCGGCGAAGAGGCGGCGAGTACGCTAGGCTCAGGTAGGTCATATCGGTATACTTATTCTACTTCTGTTAATGACTGCATCGGCCAACATCGTGGTCATTGACAATTAATCCGCTCTTCTTTTCAGAAACTTGAGTGTCTGTGGTCTTCTATCCATTCTTTTCTCCGGCTTTGTTGGTGCATTGTATGATGAATGGTCTCCGGGCTTTTCATAGTCCAATGAGAACTTTGCTTTTCATCCTTATCTTCTCTGGGATGCACTAACCTGCACTCCTATACTGCAACGCTTCTTGTATTACACTTCAAAAATCTTTCTTCTCAGTGTAGATCTCGTCATTGCAGCCTCTCTGTTTAGTTTCCGAGAGATAAGAGTTTCTTTTCCTTACTAGCCAACCGAGTGGCTAACCAGCATTTGCCGGCTGGACACAAAGGCCCCACTGGCACACCTCCCGGTCTTATTCCTTCGGGTTTACACTGGATATGTGGTGTGTTGGTGGAACTGCAATTGGTGCAGCGCAAGCCAGTTGCAGTGATATATAAGCGCAGGCGTCCTTTGGCTTCGGTCACTGTGACAGGCTAATCCGAATCGGATGCCGCCAACCATGTCTTTTTGTTGGTTACTTGCTTCTTTTCGCCTAGTGGATGTTGTCCCGCTGTTCGCCATGATCTTTCTGCCTTTCCTCATGGGTTACTTTTTGTTCTCTGCTGGGCCCCATTTGATTAATCGTCCTCACGATATCGCATAGAAAACTTCATCTGGTCGCCTGAACCACCAACAAAGTGTTGGCGGCTGTTTCAACTTTATTAGGTCTCACTATCACGCATGCTGGGGAAATGAAACCGACGGCAAATTGTAGTCCAGATGCTCACCCGCTAAACCACGGAGTTGCAGGAAGGTCTGTAGACTAGCTGTCGCGATTCTTTTTCTGTGGTGAAAACCACAAGTGACTGATCGTTTTCAGTCTATGAAAAAAGGAAGCACAGCAGGTTTGGAAAGTACGCTTTTATCTTTCTATGTTGATGATTAGCTTTCGGCCTAATGATGTTCTCATGATGCACTATACTTTAGCACTTTGCTTGTTTCAATCATAATTCCACTGTCGAATTACCGTGCACACAACAGTCTTCGGAGTAGATATGTAACGAGGTAAATCATATCTAATATCTTCTATCGGAACACAATTTATGGCTAATAGCACACTGCGTTTGACGAGATAAAGTGTTAATGTGAATACGGAAATACTGGTGTTTCATGGTTTTACGCAGTATCTGAACGTGTGTTTTACCGAAACAACTGCGTAGTCTAGCTTCTCAGTTTCTCCATCACTTGAGTGTGCTTTTACAGGCGCAATATGAAACAAAGATTCCTGTAATCAGTTATAGCCACGGTTGCATGTGATTTACTCACGTTTGCCTCACATGTTAGATATTGTCTGATTCCACGCCAAGTCATTGCGTTCAGAAGAATAGGGGCATAATGAACGCTGGTAGACACAACTTTGCGGATATGCAACTGCCATCTAGATAGTTAGCTGACAGAAGAGAAGGAAGAAACGCCGGTGAACCGGTTGTATAACGAGCAGCTTCGTTTGTGAGTAGTATGGTGCATATATTCGTGAACTAAATGATAGGTCTCAACGCCAGGAAGACAAGGGGCTAGGGGCGACTATTGGAACAGTGTGTATGCGCTGTGTTCGACGTGTCACGAAGGCGAACGACGATGCACTGCTTCTCAGCGGGTGGGGATACATGTCAGCCGTACAAATTAGCGTTCTCGTTCGTTCTGTTTTCACATACCTTATGGATTTTGTACAATGAACAACTTCCCAGGCAAAGCGTCTTTGGCGGTCACAAAAACTGCCGTGACAAACGGGAGGACGAAGACACGCTGGTCACAGCCGTTCAAAGTCGGATACATTCGGGCGTTCCTAGAGGATTTCGAGGGCGTGTCCGGTGTAGTCGTGGTCAAGACCGACCGTGGGAAGCTGGCTGCCTCGCAGACTCTGGTGAAGAGCAAGGCGATGGCGATTTTAAACGCAGCACAAAGAAGCCATTTGGAGATGAAGTAGGCCGTTGCGAATGAAGGGCTAGTTTCTGTGTTTATCAACCTGGCCGACCGTCAGGAGGCGATGAGGCGGTTCAAGGTGGCCAGGCTTGGCCAAGCAGCGGACCCCTCTGTGTTCACCGCCAATCTAGAGGATTACTAGACAAACACTGTCAGGAGTGGGTGAAGAATCACGGTGGCAGTTGTTGGTGAGGCATTCTATCGAATACCACTTGACGAAAGCTCACTATCATGTCATCTGGTGGATGGAACTTAATGAGCTTGCGAAAATGGTGCACACGTTGGTAGTTATGTTCATGGCGACTGGGAACGACAATACGAACAGAAAGACGCTAAGAGAAACGCAGAAGGCATTGAAGCAGCTGGTTACGTGTGTAGCTGTACTGTTAACAACGTCACGAAGGAAAGATAGATAAAGAGGCTGCCTTAGCTATGATGAACAGTAATATTTGAAGGAGGATTTTCCAACCCAACATTCTGGGAGGCCTAAAAATAATGTCTCACGATTTTTCCTTCTTTTGGCGGGTTGTTTAGCATTGGAAGCTCTTGAGAAGAGGGCTGTACATTATAAAGATCGAAGCTGACGGAGAGATGGATCAGTTCTCGATCGATACGGGAGCGAGCATTTCGTTGATCACTCGTGGTGGATGGTGAACCATAGAGTCGACATCTATGGTGATCAGGACTGTTCGGAGTCACAGCCTACTAGCTGGTGGTGTGGAAGAAGGCGGGTTGCGTATTGACATCCATATCGTGAAGCACCGTTTCATTGTGTGCGATCGTAAGAACCGAATTCGTCCTTGCAGTAGATTTCGCGGTTAGCCTGAAGCTCAAATAGCTATCCTCCATTTATGTTTGCCTGACACTCACAGGACAGCAACATAACTGCGCCAACTAAATGTGCACGGTTAGAGCCCCCATTTGCACGCCCTCGTTGCTGTTGTCCACGGTTGAGAAGTACGCCGAGTTGTTAACGAACGGCAATGATCCGTACGGCTTCTGCAATTGGATTGCATATGAAATACGAACAACCGGAACATTCCGACTACACTTACTCCATAGGATACCGTTCATCTTGAAGAGGAAGTGAGAGAGCAAATACAGATTATGTTGGATGAGGGTGTTATCGTAGAAGCCAACAGGTCGTACAACTTGTCTGTTCTTCTGGTGAGGAAGTCTAATGGGAAGTACTGCTTTTGTGTGGATTTTAGACGGCTGAATGAGGTAGTGCAGAACACGGCTGTACCAGTTGTGTCCGTTGCGAATGTTTCCGATAAGTTGCAACAGGCGAAGTTGTTCACGATGCTTGACGTGCGCTCCGGATACTGGCAAGTGGCTGTCAAACCCGCGGATTGGGGGGAAGCCGCATTCACAATGGGCGAAGAACGGTATCATTTCAAATTCATAGGACGAAAGGACTACCATACAAGGCCGACGAGACGCGAAGCGATCAAATGAAACGACCATATATCACAGCCGAGGGATTAGAACAAACCATGCTAAAGGGAGCCTCAGAAAGCAAACAGCTGCAGTCTGGTTGGCTGAGTGTAGCCATATCACCAACCACGACCATATCATCCGATCTGGTTCGATCGATCGATATGGCGTAATGCATCTTGGATGCTTCGTTTAGAAATGCGTCTCCTAACAGTGGCCAACCGTGGCGTACCAAAAGCAACCTTGATGTGCCAGGAATTGTGGTTCGAAAACGGTGAGTTCCGAACACGCATGCGGCAACTGGGAATGATGCACATTCCAACAGTAACGTATCACCTGGAAACGGATGGGCCCACTGAACGTAACAGTTAAACAATCAAGGATTGGTTATCCACTGAGGGAGACCACCGGGAGTCAGTATTACCACCGGTGTTATTGGCCAGCCGTAACTCTCTTCGGACGAGCGCCAAAAAATCTTCATTTCACTTAGTGTACGACAGAACCACTCGATCTCCAGTGGATCAAGACATCGACATATGGCCACAGTAGAATGATTCCACCGGAAGACTGGTCACAGAAAGAAGACGAACCAAATGAAATCAGGGAGCATCGCAGGTACACATAAAGTAGCAATCGGCAGCTCAACGACTCTGCAAAGCTGGAATGTTCAACAGGGAGATCTAGGCTCAAAAAACTTCTGCCCAATTGGAAGGGTCCGTAATCGGTAATTTCCAGACTGAGCACAGTGTGTGCGATCGAGAAGGACGGCCGGACGAGATGAATGCATGGCAATGAGTTAGCAAAGTGGCACGATAGGCGGACGCAACGCGCCAGGAGGTTAGTGAATCAGGATGCAACAATACGTTGGTCGGAGACAATTCGTCAGCAGGTGTGCTTGTTGTGTACACTGTTTTTTCACTAGTGTAGCACGACTCGTACATTTGGAGGCGAAATGGCAGATTTCGGCGGCAAGACAACATGGGGCTAGAGGCAACTATCGGAAGCATGTTTGTGATCTATGTGGAACGTGTCACGAAAGCGAATGACGATGCACCGCTACCCAGGGGGTATGGATGCAGCCGGTTGTGCAAATAAATGTTCTCGTTCGTTGGCCTATGGTTTCACATAGCCTGTGAATGATTTGGTGCAATGCACAGGTTCGCTGTCCGAGCGTCTTTTGTGATCACAACACAGTGAGTTAGGATAGTTTTTGACCTTAATGCACGATTCATGAGGTTATTTCGCAACAGGTGACTGTAATCGAGCACTTTCTCGGGCAAAGTGAGATGTAGAGAACTATTATGAACTCCAATTTTATCTGCGAAGTGCACAATTTTCAGAAAACGCAGAGGTCGGCAGCTGATAACCGGGCAGCAAGCCGTTGGATCGAGACTGTCTAGTGACCAACCATCCCGAATGAATTGACTCCATCGCGACGCAACGTTTAGCTTTAAGCGAGAAATCTACAACGCACCATTTTGTCATAAACTCTATAGGACAGCTAGGGCAGTTGCCTACTACTCTTTTGATTTGCACTAACCTTCTTACCCCTTCCATTACTTTTCCTAACATCTGTCCACGTTCACCAAATTTATTCCATTACGTCTGATCAGGGTTTACCGGTTTTTTTCTTTGCTCGCCGTTCATTTAATCGTCTGCTTGGTTACTTAGGCGTTTAGGAGCCGTTTTTGTCTACTTCGGGAATGCGTGTTTGGACGTTGAGGAAGTATATTAATTAAATTTTGTTTCTGTTAAGAAGTTATGCTTTTGGAATCCGGTAACTTTTTATCCTTATGAAAAATATTTCCTTTCTTTTGAAATCCTTTTGTATATCAGGAGTTCCGTCAAAAATTCGTGGCTGTTTGTGAGGAGGCTCACGCATCTGGTCTACAACTCTCGGAAATCCATCATCAACGAATATTAAACATTATTGAACGACAGATCAACTCAACTCTGACCGGCTGGGATGAGGCGATTCATCGTGAACCGCTCAATGTGAGCTATTCTTTGTGGATGCACGCTTTTACTCCATTTGATTATAACCGGAAACAGAACTTGCTGTTGATGAGCATTCTGACTGTGACAGAGAATGACACGTGGTTCTCAATCATTGGGGACGTCACCAGTTCATCTCTACCCAGCGTTGAACCTATTTATTAATCTTACAGTTGAGCAGTTAACTTTAGACGGAGAGTGAGTCGTTTTTCAGTAAGCGTTGACAACCAACTTCGAAAACTGGCAGAATGAGAAACAGATCACACCAGGTTTAAGAGCTTGCACTGAAGAACTACCCTCTGATGGAGCTGTGCAGTTGTAACACAACTGAATTTCTATCTAGTTGATGAGCCAAATGTAGTGCGAATGAAGTTGAATAGTTTGGGCGTCGTGGTTAACATGTTATTGATAAACAGTTTGGGAATAACACAACGTTACGAGCAAGTTGTATTACTCTACGTTTCAACCACCTCGGGTGGCCTTCCTCAGGAGTGTTGTAATCGAAATTTCGATTGCAACACTCCTGAGGAAGGCCACCCGAGGTGGTTGAAACGTAGAATATTACAACTTGCTCGAAACGTTGTGTTATTCCCAATCTGTTTATCAATTACTGGGTTCCCTCTATCTTCCACTGTGAAACCATCGCGAAGAACACAAACGCAAGCAGACGAATTATTAAACCGATCCAAGGATCCAGGTCTCTCTCTACTTTCTCTGAACTGAAACTTTTAGACAATTGAAAACTGTATAGGTATGGTGCTTATCAGCAGCCGTTGCTGTTTTCTAAAATGGAACCGGCAGTCTACGTGACAACAAAACAGCATTGGCTTTTAGTCTCTGTCTCCTTCGTATATTGTGTTGGCTTGCTAAACCCTGGGATAGCCAAATAAGTGAGGATCAGACAGGTTTTCTCTCCGTTCGAGGCTTTGTTATGAATGTTCACACCAGCGAGCCCGATCGATGACCATCTGTATCAATGCCTTCAACCACCGATTTCACGAGTGCGATAGACTAAAGGACGGGTCCGATTTAGGGCAATGGGTGATTTCATTTGCTTACACCGGATCACCACATGTCCAGGTTGCACCGCATATCAGTTGGCCGTAGCGTTGACAAGATGAGTTGCATTTAGGAATGGCTAGCTGGCATCCTTAGTGTCTAGCCTGACTATCTTTGTTTGTTCATACTCGAAGATTGAACCAAACGATTGGTTTACCACGCATCACTATATGCATACCTTTATATGGTAACATTTATATGTATATATACATATGTATGTATATAACGGGCAGTTCGTTATGTCGGTTGTTACCACGTGATGCGAGCAAGTGATCGAACATAGACGTGGATGGTTAACTATCTGAAGACGGTTGATGTCTTCTGCTATAAAGGATTCTAATTATGTGGTTCGATTCACTGTGTACGACTTACTGTCTAGCCAATCAGACGGCAAATTTGTGACTGCTCTTTCGGTAATTGTCCCGAATGCTTCCCTAAGGCACCGCCAGCATGAATTTCCAATTTTGTTTTGTTTGATACTTTCGGATTTCAATGTCCTGGTTGCTGCCTCTCTCGTGTGTTGTTGATTTAATTTAATTGTTCGCAATCTAGCTAATTTCATTTCGGCGGAGTGTCGTTAGTTCACTTCGCTCACTTTGTAGGTTTGTGGATGGTGTGCGGTTTATTTAGCCAATCCTCGATCAGCAAACTGTCAATAGTCCTTTGCAATATTCGTCGGAATAAACCTAGTCAGACTGGAATTATAGTGTTTATCTCATTTCTTTTGTTTGCAGCCACGATAAGCTGGTTCTGAAATCTGTATCGCAATTCAGCGTGGGTGATGGCGATAACAAGCTTTACGCTTGTCATATATATATATATAAATATATAACACTAGGGTATAATGTAAACAGGATGCTTGCTCTCGCTTAGCTGGATTTGCATACTGTGGGAGCCTTAAGTCGGTTTTTCTGTAGCCTGAACATATCTAAGTGACCCCTTTCCTTATGGTTGATGTTTAACCCATGATCCATTAATCTTGTCTATTCCTGTGACAAAGTTGAGCATCTTTCTATTAGATTACTTGGTTGTCGAGGGCGGATTGTGTTGTGACAGCAGTGAATCTTCTTGTCAGTGTGTTGACCATCACTTAATCGGTTCCCGGTTTTCTGTGTGCGTTATCGAATTCTCGGTTCACCTGACTTTGCCTGTGGCAGATACATTTCACATGTGGTAGACTTTCCCAGTTCGTTACTATTGTTGTGTTTGCTTGTGTCATCCTTCTTCAGTCATTGTGTTACAATTATTAGTACTTTTCCAGCGAAGCAAAGGTGTGAAATACATGCGATGTTTCGCTTTTGTGCGCAGGCATCCGGGTTCGTGTTTTTTTCTTTAGAGATCGATCGTTGACCAGTTCGTTGTGTGCGCGTGTTTTCTCGTCCCTATTCACCACTGCGCTCTCTTTCTCTGGTTCACACTCTGTGGACACCGGTGTGTTTTCGCTCTCTGTGTCCAACGTAAGTGCGTGCATCGATTTGGATGCTGTGTTGCTACCTCAACGTCTAGCGTGCAGTGCGATGTTTGCACTAGCATGGAATCAGTTGGGATGTCAAATTTCGCGATGTGACTCGTGTATTACGCGCCCAGATCTCTTGTTTTTCCTGTGGCTTATTGTAGTTCGTAACAGAATATATAGGCATTTTCAGACGTTTCCTATGGCCTCGTATCGTTGTGTTACTCTCAATCCATTTACCAGTAACATGTAAAACACGGCGCCCAAACTGTTTCACTTCACTCATACGATATTTAGTACTGATATCTTACAACTTACTACCTAAACTTTCGAATAAATCCGTGTTTGGTAGCAGTCAACTATTCATCTTCCAACCCGTGGACGCGTATAACGGCAGGGTTGCTGTAAGCACTCTCATAATGTACAGCCCACACATGACTTCCTCTATCTCACTTCGCTTAACTAGCGTCTGTGTGAATGATGTTCAACTTTGTGCTCTGACCATTACATTCGGATAGCTGGATCAACTGGTCAGGGTATACGACCCTTTATCTCCTCATATATGAACACCATGTGTCTTCCCGCTTATCCATGTTACTCCGTTGCTTACCATTTGATTCTCATACACGTGTTTATTTCTCCGTAGCTTCAGAGGTGTGAGCGTACGATAACGTGAGTTCCACAAGCTAATTGACTGTATCTCCATCCTGTGTGCGTTTTCAATTGTTATCGTATAGAGGCTTTAAAGCTTAAGCGAATAGTGGATTGCGTGGAACAACTTTCCAAATTGTACTTAACAAATTCCGGACTACTGAGGCGCTATACCACACAGCCAGTATATTTTAAATATGTGGGTCACACACGTGACATGATAAATAAATCAGTGCAGCACATTGGATCACGCGTGAGGCAGTTGGTGTCATACAAGAGCTTGGATCTGCCACCGTTTGATTCGCATTCATTGTGCGGTCAGTTCTGATCCATCGCAGTCCGAACATAACGCAAGATCCCGCTATATCCGTTTCGGCATTTTTGTGTTCCCAGATAGGCCTATTCGGTAAGTTCGCTTTATCATCTCCAGCCGCACTTCATCAATCGAAATTGCTTCATAACTGCTTCAAAAGAGGAACGGAGAGGTAGAACATAGTTTAAAGATAGAATCGAGGAAGGGCTGGGGCTTTTTCCCGAGCTCAAGGAGCCTCCAACCTGTGCACACATCACAGACAACCGGCTAATTTGTAAGTACGTGTAAGGTGGCCTTCTTATGCCGTCGACCGCCCTATCGGTTTAACTAGTACAACGCAATCAAACGACTACGGAACCTGATTCACTGTAACTCCCTAATGTTCCTAACCGGAGGTCTCGTTTTTAATTTTCTGTTGGCTGCTTCCATTTTCCTTTGCCTCATCGTCTGTCTACTGCTTGTATTGTGTAACATGTACCCTCATTTGTAGCACGACATGTACGCTCAGGAATTATATGGCAAGTCTCAACGCCAAGACAAGGCGAGACTTGTCACGAAAGCAGATAGTCATGTACCACTGCACAGCTGGAGCAGGTGCACGTCAGGCTTGCAAATTAGTGTTGGTGTTCATTGTTCTGTTTCCACATACAGAGTGATGGATTTTGTGCACTCAACAACTTTTCAGCCCAAGCGTCTTTTGTGGTCACAGCATTTACTAGGTACTCAGTTGAGGGTGCTTAGCGTGGTAAGCGGTGAATTGTCATTCGGAATGTGTAAGCTAACCATTTCAAAGGCTTGGATGAGTATGCTTACGATTCAGAACAGTGCGTATCTTTTTGTCCAGATGATCGCTTGTGCAATGGATTAGTTTGCCGCGATAACTGACACACTGTAGGAACTCATCGTCCTTAATGTGTACTGCCCACGGTTATTGTAAATATTTCACCATCGTATGTGGTAGTGCTTGGTCTCTGTTGTCATTCTCTTTTTACTGTTGGTTGTTCTTCGCTGTTCCCCTTTTTATTAGTAGCGTGTCAGGGAACAAATAATTCAAAACAGTGAAACAAGCACGACTAATAAAACTGATGGGTTAGGAAAGAAGCTTGAAAACACGCAACAACATAGGGATTTTCTTCGTTATTATTTGTTGTACATGATTTTGGTATCTCCTCGCCGTTTGTTTTTTGGCTTTTTTCTTTCTTTCAAGAATTCAATCGATAGTTCAAACATAATGGGTTTCTTTGCCGTTTTAGCATTTAGCCGTATTGCCTAGAGTATCTGGTTAGCTGCACATCATGTCATGGACGCCTTCCGGGAAGCCAGATTGATCTAACCGAAGCTAAATCTGATTTCAGTTTCTTCATGACCTATGCAAACTCGTTGGCTGATGTGTACCGTTTTCTTCCAACCACATCCTGAGAATGACAGCAAAGCAGGGCACATTGGGCGCTGAGTAGACTTATATAGAACGTGATCTTAACACATCAGCTGATAAGATCAAGTGACTTCGTTCGTCTGTTGCCAGTGCACATCGTCTAACCTCATCCTTACTCACATGACACTTCCATCATAAACATGAAGTGTTTCGCAGGTACTCCTTGTTGAATCTATTCTACGGGGATCATCAACACTGAGCGGCCGTGTTTCACGGTGGTAAACGCTCTGACGTACGTGGCCACGTTACACACAGTACCCTTTGTTACAGTGGTGACAGAGGTGTCAACCGGGCTTTAACGACTCCTACGAAGATCTATTCTTGAACGCTACAACCACTTGTAGTGTGTCTGCTGTAGTAAACAAAACTATCGACTACCTCCGGACTGTCACTGTCCAGACTGAACGGAGACTGGCTCTCGGAGAAGTACGTGGCACTGACAAATCCACTGTGTCGTGCCCTCTGGGCGTGGCATTTCTTAAGTGCACATCTCGTTCCTTTCTGCGTAACTACTTCTAGCTGCGTTCAGTTTGTTAACGGAATATTTCCCACCCGATCTAAATGGTGCTTATTGCAGATTACAGCTCAGCCGCAGCATAACGGTAACGGATGTCATTTGACAGGAGAACATTAAACTCATCATCATAACAGCCATGAACCTGACCAGAAGTTTCTGTGGTTCGGGGCGCCGTCCACCACAACAGTGATGTGAAATACCCTAGAAGAAACATTACTGAAAGGGTTATAATGATAACAGCTGGGTAAAGCCTCGTGGTGATTAAGCAACAACGTGATCACGAAATATGCAGACCCTGACCACTCCATTGTGCAAAATGGGTTGGTGTCACCCGCCTGGCTGGCGTCCTCGTGATAATTCTGATTGCTGGCTAGAAGCACGCTATCCGAGATGGCAGTGTGCCGCAGTCAGTGGCGTACCTGCATCCATACCGTTTCTATTCGTTCTGCTAATGTCAAGGAGTTTTCTGGTGTTGCTTGCACATGGCGGGATAGATAGTTACCAGTAGGCGGACGTTCTTCGATCAGAATACAGTCGCAGACATCCACCAATAATGTTTTTTATTTGCTAGCAAAACAGTACATTCCAGGGGTCGAAGCACTTCGGCCATTTGGACGTCAGTTGCTCTTGAACTCGTGGCGTACTAGATTCAAAGCGCCTCATAGTGTTCTTTCTCTTTCGTAGTTCCGTTTATGAGGCTAGATGGTGAACAGCTTTTTCCTAACCGGCCGTTTGCGGTAGCATTGTCAGAAATGGTTATAGCAGCACTTTCAAAGCCTGATCAAGGTATGTATATCTTTTTCTGCCCACCTCACTAGCCTTCACTGTATTCGTTCTGCTCTGTCGCCGAATGATCGCGGTAATCGCATGTCGTACATTTGGACACATTAGTATTACCGCTTCTCTACCGAATTCATTAACAGTGCTGCGAGTATTCGTGTTTGTACACGGTTTGATTTACTGAATGCTTAAATATGGACGGAACTATCTTTAGTAGTTGGGTCCTTTCCCCTCTTCTTTTTTCCTCTCTCTTCTCTCGCAGGGTTTGCTTTTTTCATGATTGTGTGCCAGTTATGCATCAATGGAAACCGCTCGTGTATTGCTGTCCATGATGATAACTGAATTCGTGTGATCAGCAAACCGGTTTTTTCATCACCGCTCCCTATTTCTTCTAGGCAACTCAACTTAAGATTGCTTTCGAGCGTCTGTTGAATGTAACCGAACACCTTCGGTATCGGCTGGTCAAACGTTTTGAAAGGTTGCGCTCGGATTATCCGTTGGAATCTGTTCGCGAATCGGACGATGTGGTCAATCGTCTGTCGCATCTGGATCAAATTCTTCAGGCCAATCTGGACAAACTGAACGCGGTGAGCATCAGCTGGGATTCTTCTAGGGCTTGATTGCACCATCTGTGTTTATGTATACAGCCATCGCTGATAGCATTCCTGCTCCTTTGGGAACGATATCTAAAGTTTGTCTTATCGATTGATCGATATGTCGTTGAACAGTCTTCCAACTTTTCCTGGGTCTCTCGTTCAGTAGGTTGAGGCAGCCGGATTGTTTAGTCGGGTGTGTAATCGGAGTTCAAACGATTCATCGCTAGTCCATTCCACTTTCATGAGGTACAAATATGGAGGGAGGATAGTTTATGTCTCTGAAAAAACGCAGTACTTGAATCGTTACTCGTTTTACGCCCTCTTGAGGCGGATGGATGGAATCCGCCTCGGGTTGTCAGTTTACACTGGCTGAGGCTTCCTTTGGCTCAATAGTGTTTAGAATGTTTAATGATGCTCACTCTCACACTGACACTCCACAGTCTGTTTGTTCTTTGTTTGGACTTGTCAGTTAGAGATGATCTGAGTAGACGATCAGATCGGTAACCCTTCGCATTCCCGGCTGAGGCTGTTGTTCGTGAAGCATCAGTTTGGGGGTGATCATCGTTTCGGGATTTTCCGGTCATGGCTGGTGCAAAGTGGTAATCTTAGTTGAACTCTTTCCATACACATGAAGTGCAAAACAAGTTACAACTCAGTTATGTCTAAATTTTCTTGTCACAAGTGATGCTCGTAGTGTGATAGGTGATCAGTTGGGAGGCGCATGTACTCCAACACTCGGTGAAATTCGTCAACTATCTCCAGAAACCTACTGCGAGTAGATTGCGGACAACAGAGGCGAACGGACGAGCCATATAGCAACGAAATCGGACAAATGGACGAGGAATGGGAGGCAAACAACTCACAACAGAAGGCGTCATTCACACACAAACTAGGCAGAAGTGCACACGACGTGTGAGTGGAAATCGCCACTGTATTGTGGACCGTAATTCCAGTGTTATGGTATATTTGATGACGTTTCGTCTCCCATTCGGAAGCTGCCTCACATCGCGGGTATATAGGTTCGGGACCCGTCATTTGTTTCGAGAAACGATTACCAATTGCCCCACCTATCGCGCTTATGTTTGTGTTGGTGTTAGTAGTAGGATAGCTGGGCTTGTGTTTGCAGACCTACTCGGGGTTTTAACATTTGTTGCTCCTTAGTGGAGTTATTGACTGAACAATTGTAGAGAGAAAGTGGATTTATTAAGTGTTCACCCTCATCTTGCTTCAGTCATTTTAAGACTGCTGCACACTTCAAAGTAGGTGGGTGAAAATATGAGGTTGCTGACCTCTCTCCTATTGTTTCCATATTTCACCCGTTTGCTCATACCCGACGACCTCTTGTAGAACGTCTTTTATGACTCGTACAACAAAGTTTGATAATTTCAGCAGTTCTGTTCCTTACGGTCCAGTTTGTGATTTTCGTAGTCGGCTGACTTAGTTTAAAACGCGATTTAATACAGGCTTACTGAGTGATCGCTTTCTGATGCGTTTAAGTTAACAGGCCGGCGTGTGTCGATGCCATACTATTCGAAACCTGACGTTTGGTACAATTCAGCGATCAAATTCCGGGGTTATTGTCAGTGTACCACACTGTTTGCACCCATTTCGTATTTTCGCTAGTAATTGTGCAATTAGGATGTCCATGGCCACCGTCTTCTATCAGACAACACGGAGGCCGCAGTCAGGCAGCAAATCTTGTGCGTCTGGCTTGGTAGAATCCGTTTCGCCCTTATGACAAATCCGAGTCGATAAGACATTCTGATAATGACAGTAAATCACAACCAAGGATTTCTTAATTGCCGGCTACCCGCTAGACACTGGCCATGGAATTTATCTGGGAAACGTTCAGCTTACTGGATAAAGAAGCACTTAGTCGCAAAGGGCATCGAAATTATGGAGAACATACATGGCAGCCGACCTTGGATCGACTTGCGTTGTTGTTTGAAGAGACTTTCTTTTTCAGCATATCTGGAGTATACTACCTCCCCTTATAATTCTCAGTATGATTGTACTCTGACTGATCGTATGGATTTAAAGTCTCATGTTTTCCACATACCCCTGGTCTACCGTTTTTGGGTTATCTGGACGTAGCATTGGCCCATGGCTTATTGCTCTTTTAATTGTTTAGGTGCCACATTCTAACCTGTTTTAAATACCATCAACTTTCCTGCAGTGGAACTTTTCTGTATGGAATGAAACGTTATTAAGAAGCAAAACTGTCGGTTACTTACATGTTCTCCTTAGGCTGTGAATCTGTTATCGGCTCCAGACATGTGTGCATCACAGAGGAGCCAATTTTATTCCAGTCGCGTCTAGTTCTCGGGCGTCCGTTATACTTCTTAAAGTAACCGTGGTTTTTGAGGCAGATATTTAATAGGGATGGGCGGGATTTCGTTCCGAATTAGGATAGGTGGACCATATGATATGCTTTGTCGTGTTCCAGGGCAACCGTTCCTCCATTACAAAGTTTAGACTCCAGTGGGGCAATTTCGGAGTTACTGGATGTAAGCGAGTATTATGCATTTACCATGGACATTAGTTTTCGTACTCCAGCTCAAGTCGATATCCGGTGGCAACAATTTGACGGGATTTGCACTAACATTTGGTTAGGTTAAAATTGTTCGCTCCCTTTCTTTTTTCGTGGTTTGAATACTAACTTCCTTTCTAATGGAGGGGAATTAACCTTAACTGTGCGAACCACTGCTCTTGGTATCTAACCATTTGTACTCAACTCTGATCACAATAGACAACATATTTAATTCCGAAACAACGTTTTGCACCAATTATTACTAATATTGGACCAATTGGAAACGAGAAATTCTAGTTTCTTGACAGTTTTCAAGATCAACGGCAGCCCGAACCATAATACCTACGGACACGGTTGAAAACTGAAAATGATGATGTGCGATTGATTTCTTTCTGTTTTTGTTGGACATATTTCCGTTTGCGGTTAACTGGTGCATGAGGAAGCAGCTGAGTTGTCGCATGCCTATGGGTCAAAGTACCATACTGTTAATGGATGGCTAGAACTGTTTCTCGTATGTAACTTTATTCACCACTGTTTACTCTTTGACATGCTCTACCATCTGTTTATTGTGATCATAGTACATGAGTGTTCATTGCTTACTTTGAGGTTCATGTGGGTATCATGTGTGGACGTCATTTTCTGTTACTCCTTGGACTTTGCTGACTTTTATTATCACGAATCATATTAGTCTGATTACACTGGTATCCAGCTCACACTATCAGCTACGAAACAATTCATCTCCCTCATCAAGTGCTACTGCCAGGTAGTGCAAATATCCCACAATATAGCTCCTATCTATACTTCGGCAATGTGGCACGATTTGTCCTACGTGTGATCTGTTCTCCGGCTTGATAGCAACCATTTTAATATGCAACAATAGTCAGAGTAATCCAGTGGAATCTTCGTTCGCATTCTTTCACATGTCTTACCATTTTTCAACGTACCGATTAGCCACTGTACTGTTGTATTCCGTTTGTCTGAGTTGTTGGTCAGTTATTTCTAACCGAATGCTGCATAACAACATTTTATCTCCTCACACACGCCTCTCCAGACTCCGTCACTCAAGACCGATGTTTATAATCACTGGAATCAATTGCGTGATACCAATTACGCAACAATAGAGGCCTCTGCCAGGGCTGTTTTGATCACCCCTGTGCAATTGCCAGACGGACTTAAACCTTCCTTGTCACAAGAGTTCGCGCTAGCTGCAGAGAAGATAATTTCAAAGCATCGACACCGCCTACCTCAGCATGAGCGGTTCAACAAGGGCTCGAAGAATGTTCCTAACATGCTCACCCATTTCGATCCACCTCACCTTATCCGGGTCGGCTCAGGTTAGTTTTCCCACTGGTTTGTTCAGGCCCCGCGGTATTCTTTCTATCGCAGACGTGTTTTAACCTATCAACTTCGTTACTTAAAAGTTATCAATACCCACCAATAGGAAGCCACAAGTGCCACAAATGTTTTTAGCCATGTAGATCCCAACCACTGGGTCGCAAAAACTTCCATATGTCACATGTTGTGAACAGGAGCACGTGGAAATAAATTTAACCATGTTTGATGTCTGCACAATGACAGTGGTTAGTGATGACTAAGCTCGGCTGCTTGATTTATGAGACACACTACCGCCCGTCTCTGCGATCTCATTCAGGCATTGCAGCATGTCATATCTCAGATGAGTCATAACAAAAGTAATATGTCGAATCTGTGCCTTATTCAACATTTCATGCAGTTCAACTTCGACGTGATTTATTTACTGAGTTCTTATGTTGAAGGGGAACTTTTTGTCACGCAATGAATTTTTCAAGCCGGCGTTTTTTTTGCTGACCGATTTTCGTCCTCGATATCGTGAACCAACCAACAACTCTACACACTCTCTCTCTGATTGGACATTTTTTAGTGTCATTTTTTTCATTGCGAGAGTCATTTTGACTGCTTTGGTTGCTGCGTAGAATACTGTTTACTACTGGCCTGTTTTCATTCTTGTTCGATCTTTATTTTATGGATTAAACGATAGTGGTAATTATAATTTGTGATGACTCTACACCTTCAATATTCAAAAAGCCATATCCCTACATTCCAAACCATAAATGAGGTGTGACTGGCTGAACTGTGCTCACCTCTCCGCACCCACAATACCAGGTGAACTTCTACGTACTCGAAGCTGATGCTCTTCAGTTAGAGAGATATGTCGAAAGTTCGCCTACCAAAATGAACAGGACACTAGCTATCTTTAAGAATAGGAATCGATCGACTTGCAGAAACATCGATGAGGCGTGCATGTAAATGCATGAGTCGCCAATGTATTTTCTGGTTTGCACGGTTATATAGGTGGGCGATTGAGTTGAATCGGTATAATGATTGGACTTTTTACAGAGAAACTCAACTGCTGGTCAGTCAACTAGTAGTTGTTTGACTGATCCGTTTCGTCGCGTTTGTCCATTGATTGTAACGCGGTTGTTGACCACGGATCCGGTGAATTCTAGACCAGCGTAGACTCAACCTGAACAAATCATGCGCAAGGTTTTTGACTATGCCACAGCATTCCTCTCAAATAAGTGGGAAAATCCCCTTGCTATTTTCTAATCTCTGTCTTCGCAAAGCATTCGTGTCATTCTTTTGACATTGGGACCTAAAGTAGGAAATGAACTTGATACTCTGTGCTAAATGAACAGAATGGTCGGATTATGCGTTCTAGTAGCTTAGTCTTACACACGGTCTGGGCTGGATATGTCCATATGTACGTATATCTCAAAACGTTCAGAGGTCAGAAAATTATACGTAAATGTTTATGCTGTTGTCGAACGTGGTTCTATAAGTACGATAATGAACAATTTAGACATACAATAACTTGAGATCAAGTTTGCAAATGCATATTATGGTGCAGCGTAAAATTGATAAATCATCCAGTTCTGGCGTGTTACCGTTATTCACACAAACAAATATTGTACATTACGGTAGGAAACAGAATATAAGTAATAAAGTCGGATGCAGTTCGATTTTTTACTGCCGAAGTAGAGTTTAAGGAAATAAAATAAATATTAGCCTGTCAGCAGATGCGAGTAGGAACGCCCAACGCATGCCGACGAGCCACGTTAAATTCAAAGATGAAAGCATACTACTGTAAACATATAAGTGGAGTGAATTAAAATGTGAAATTGGGGTTCACGCCTAGCATCATTTAAACCACGCTGTTAACCGGTATCGTAATACACTGTTTTACAAAAATGATCGACTCTGATAACGCTGACTTTTAAAGCTCAAAATGTTGTAACCTGTTTTTTCGTTATTGTTAATGTTACATTTGCACAGACTTAAATGGCTAGGCCAGGTGCTAAGGATGTCTGCTTGTCATCTGCTACGCTGAATGATCTTTATCGACGCTGAGGCCGAATTTTCTAAGGTAGGAGGTGGACAGGTGATGACCTGGCGCGTAGGGAAATGAAGTCGTTCACCAACTGGTTAGCCACTGTCGGTTGGGTTCGCCTCTCGGCTGAGGATCTCGCAACTCAGAGTCGATGGTTAGAAACGTTAGGTGAGATGTCGGCTAACCGAGCTCATTAGCGTGATTGTTGTGCTTTGGCTGAGTTGTCTGTGANAACCCCAGAACTTCTTCTAGTTAATTGCGACTACAGCGTAGTGTGATGGGATGTGTGCTTTATTTACGTGCGATGTGTTATCATTATTTTTATCATTGTACTATTAAGTGAAATTATGACGCGCTCAGAGAATCGCAACACAAGCGCCATTGAATTCTGTTCTTCACCATACGAGATAGCATCCTTGACCATAGATGTTCGTTGCCCTTCACACGTCGGTCGTTGAAACCGGAGCGCCATACTGAAGCAAGCTCCACAATAAGTAACTCTATATCCAGAACCCAAATTTTGCGCTGGCCACCAAGCTGCTGTACCCAGTCTAACCCACGATTCGCAAGCAGTGCACGATGTGGTAGGCAGTGAGTTGGCATTCATAAGTTGTGGACAAGCCAACGAAGCCTGTGAGTCGAGAACAGCATGTTTAAGATTCGACGGAGTTTATCTGTTCCGGAGACACGTCAGCGTACTTCTATGCTGACATGGTTTTCCCACGGCATGCCAATAGTGCTTCAGAGACACCGATGGTTGGAAACGGATACTTTATGAACGTCCTCCACGCGGATGGACAGGGTTTTCGAGCCGTACAGTAGGACTGCCTCTATAATGACATGATACACTCGGTCTCTCACAGAAACACTGAGGTCATGTCCACGCCGTAGTTGACAAACGCTATCCGATCCTTCACTATGCGATTTGTGATCTCATCAGACAGTTCACTAACACAGAGACAGCTCCCAAGTTACATGAACTTCTCGATTACCTCCAACAGCTCATCACTAAAGAGGAATGCAGGCATAAGGCAACAGAACCTTGCTCTTGGCAGATGCAAAGTCTGNATAGGGATAAGGCAACAGAACCTTGCTCTTGGCAGATGCAAAGTCTGTACGATACTGACGAACAGAATCCTTTAATATGTGTAGGATGTTCTGGGATCCTCGTTATTCTTCGCAGATTAGTGTGATGTCGTCTGTATGCTCTACGTCTCGAAGTCAGACGCCTAGGAGCAGTTCCACACAATCGTTTCTGCAGTCTATTAGAGCCTACTCTAGGATCTCGTCTTCCGCACAGTTGAGTATGAGGATGGATGCTGGACAACCTCGTGGCATCCCACTTGAGTTAAAGGTCGACGATGCCCTGCCATAAAACCTAACTGTTCCCAAGGTCTGACAGTAGATCGCTTTCGGGATGTTCATACTTACGGAGCACATCCTTCTTCGATAGAAAGCCCCAGAATGCACCTCTTCGAATTGAACCAAACATTCCTCTGATTTCTAAGGTGACAAAATCTGTTAGCCGTTCATTTGAATGGCAGAGTATGAAAGTGCAATGGGTCCAGCTACGATCAGGGCGAAATTCAAGTTGCTCCTCACGAATTTGTTTGCGCGTTTCATCTATTCTACGAAGTACAGTGATTGCAAGCAAATTCGACTCAATAGGTATTAGGCTAATCCCTCGGTGATTTGCACATGAANGTTCACTAACACAGAGACAGCTCCCAAGTTACATGAACTTCTCGATTACCTCCAACAGCTCATCACTAAAGAGGAATGCAGGCATAAGGCAACAGAACCTTGCTCTTGGCAGATGCAAAGTCTGCACGATACTGACGAACAGAATCCTTTAATATGTATAGGATGTTCTGGGATCCTCGTTAGTCTTCGCAGATTAGTGTGATGTCGTCTGTATGCTCTACGTCTCGAAGTCAGACGCCTAGGAGCAGAGTATGAAGGTGCAATGGGTGCAGCTACGATCAGGGCGAAATTCAAGTTGCTCCTCATGAATTTCTTCGCGCTTTTCATCTATTCTTTGAAGTACAGTGATTGCAAGCAAATTCGAATCAATAGGTATTAGGCTAATCCCTCGGTGATTTGCACATGAAGTATGTTAGTCGTTTTTGAAAACTGGGATAATGGTGATCAAATCCCAGTCATTTGGAAAGATTTCGCAGATCATTGGTTTCTGGTCAGAGCCGTCAGCTCTTCAACTAGGGTTGCACCATTATCTACAAAAAGGGCAAGAGGGAATTCGTTTAGGCTGGGGTACCTTGTGACGTTTCAGAAACTTGATCTCAAATAAGACTTCTGTTTCCGAGAGGGAGAAACGTCAACAGACTACTGAGCACAGGCCGAGCCTGAAAGCTTAGTCAATTGCACCAGTCTCCAGCTGAATCTTTGGGGCTCCTCACTACATTGCTATGACCATTTACACCACCGAAATAGGGGTCACATTCTCAGCCGTTTTTTAGAGACCAGTTGGACTCCAATATGACACTGTCGTCGGAAAACCATTTGATTCTGATTGCATTCGTCACCTTTTTTAAACTCTTTCGGCAAGACGTCTGGACCAGGTTGATTGCTCATTAGAAGATAAGGTTTATCAAATGAGGCCACTGATTCTATGAACGTTGCTTGTGACGAGACTGGTCCGCACTTTGTTGGAACTTATCTGTTGGTTTATCTGTTTGTGAACGAGCGTAGTGTAGCATCGTGCACATTGGGAGCTCACATCCTGGCGACCAGTGGACTATATCCGCCTAATTCAACCGGGTGTGGGCAACTGATGGTTTACACAAAGGATTGTTCCCTCTATTTGATTTTGGACGTGTTGTCTCTCAGTTTTTCCCTGCCAAATACGGACTTTAACAGAACCCCTTATGGGTGTGAGTGGCGAGACTCGTTACTACTGCGTGCTGCAACTCAGTTGGACTTAGTTGACTGCAGTTTTAAATGGGTATGTCGTGTTATTTATGTATGTATGATTGTCACTGTGCTGGTCAGTGAATAATTTGTCGAACGGATCTGTGAGTAAAAACTGAACGGAAGCGCCCAAGACCAAGGACGCGGAAAATTACTGGCGTGCATGTTAATATCAGACTTTGGAACACACAGTCGCACCAATCGGGCTTTCATGCATTTGCTGGNGATCAGGGCGAAATTCAAGTTGCTCCTCACGAATTTGTTTGCGCGTTTCATCTATTCTACGAAGTACAGTGATTGCAAGCAAATTCGACTCAATAGGTATTAGGCTAATCCCTCGGTGATTTGCACATGAAGTATGTGAGCCGTTTTTGAAAACTGGGATAATGGTGATCAAATCCCAGTCATTTGGAAAGATTTCGCAGATCATTGGTTTCTGGATCAGAGCCGTCAGCTCTTTAACTAGGGTTGCACCATTATCTACAAAAATGGCAAGAGAGAATTCGTTTAGGTTGGGGTACCTTGTGACGTTTCAGAAACTTGATCACAAATAAGACTTCTGTTTCCGTGAGGGAGAAACGTCAACAGACTACTGAACACAGGCCGAGCCTGAAAGCTTAGTCAATTGCACCAGTCTCCAGCTGAATCTTTGGGGCTCCCCACTACATTGCTATGACCATTTACACCACCGGAATAGGGGTCACATTCTCAGCCGTTTTTTAGAGACCAGTTGGACTCCAATATGACACTGTCGTCGGAAAACCATTTGATTCTGATTGCATTCGTCACCTTTTTTAAACTCCTTCGACAAGACGTCTGGACCAGGTTGATTGCTTATTAGAAGATGAGGTTTATCAAATGAGGCCACTGATTCTATGAGCGTTGCTTTTGACGAGACTGGTCCGCGCTTTGTTGGAACTTATCTGTTGGTTTATCTGTTTGTGAACGAGCGTACTGTAGCATCGTGCACATTCGGAGCTCACATCCTGGCGACCAGTGTACTATATCCGCCTAATCCAACCGGGTGTGGGCAACTGATGGTTTACACAAAGGATCGTTCCCTCTATTTGATTTTGGACGTGTTGTCCTTCAGTTTTCCCCTGCCAAATATGAACTTTAACAGAACCCCTTATGGGTGTGAGTGGCGAGACTCGTTACTACTGCGTGCTGCAACTCAATTGGACTTAGTTGACTGCAGTTTTAAATGGGTATGTCGTGTTATTTATGTATGTATGATTGTCACTGTGCTGGTCAGTGAATAATTTGTCGAACGGATCTGTGAGTAAAAACTGAACGGAAGCGCCCGAGACCAAGGACGCGGAAAATTACTGGCGTGCATGTTAATATCAGACTTTGGAACACACAGTCGCACCAATCGGGCTTTCATGCATTTGCTGGGGTGGCTCAGGGGGGCGGCGAAAAGTTTGTTCCGCAGGTTGTCTCTCATTTGTTTATCCGTTGAGTATACTTCAAACTTCTCATTGTATTCAGCTTTAGTGATGAGTAGTCGGAGATTTGGTTTATTTTCAAGTTGAACATCACTCGCATTTGATCGCAGCCTTCGCATTCAAATGGACTTTTCAGCCAGCCTCTTCCGAAAAGAAGCACCAGCTTCGAGTTTCGCTCTCATTAGAGCTCGTCAGTAGTGCATATCCTTACCACGGCCGGGATTTGAACTCCAGCTATGCTTTCATGTGGCAACCGTGTTAACCACTGCGCCACTGATCTCACATTAGGCACGACCGAATTATCAAATGTGAACGCTCCATCACTGTCGCTTGTTGGAATTTTGGAAGAGCACTGTGGCATATGTAGGTCCTAACCACAAAATAGGTTGTGTACGCAGCACCCACGTCCGTTTACTACTCTTTTAAGCACTCGGTCTTGCTTATTGGACTGTTGCTTGTCATTGGATGACCCAGTGTGTAGAGGGCTTTCTAAGTACTGCCTAGCTCTCTTAGTAGGTGTCTGTAATTCGTTGTTGGTTGATCTTACGTCGGTAGCCCCTCTGAATTGGATGTCTTCCATGGTCACATTTTTGCTTTAGCAACTTGTCTGTGAATACTTCTGGTGAGTGCTAAATATGCTTTAAGATCGGGATAAAAAGTTTTCATGATGTCTGGTTAGTTAATTATTAATCAATGGCCTATTGTGTAGTTAATTCCAATGAAAACGACTGAAGTTGTCCGTGTATTGAACGGTTAGTTTGGCTTCGTTAAGCCAATTACCACAGCATTGATGTTAAACATTCCTGGCTAGATTTAGTCGCCGACTATGTTTTTGCAAACGCTGGTTTCTCAATATTTTGTCTACATTTGGATTGGTGTATCAACAGAAAACAGGGGCTAAACCGTATTGCTATCAGAACAGGTAATAATCGCTTGCGTCTTAACGCTTGGCGTGTTGGGCTACAGACATTCCGGTTTCTTATCATTTGTTCATCGATTCCATATATATCATCGCTCTAGCCACTTTTGCATCATGTATATTTTTCTGTCTTTGTGGCAGTTGAGACTGAATCACAACATGAGGAAATTCGGATTCGTCACTCAGAGGATTCAATGCAATCGTCTTTTGAACATACTTCGTCAAATTTGTCAAAATCTGATGCAAAGACGGAAGACATCGTTCTGAAAGTCAAGCTACCTAAACCTGAGGTACGTTGTTCTTGGTAATATTCCAATCTACATGGCTGACTCGTAAGGTGAACAGAAGTTGGTATTTAGACTCACTCACTCGTTCCCAGTAACTGAATTTCTTATTCTGTTGCAAAAACAGACTGGTGTCTCCATAAATATATCATCCTTCCAGTTTGCTCTTGCAACACATTGAGGACTCTGAGGAGTACGTTTTTTGGACGAAGACATCAGCTGAAACATTCTATTGTCTTGATGTAGTCTTCTGATTACTGAAAACACCGATGGTGTTGTTCCTAGCTTGACTTGAGTATTTAGGCATTGAGACGTTCACCAAGCTTGGAATTTGGTTTGCGAACGTTTAATCACCAAACCAGGTGACATCATCAGTGCGTGAATGTTTCACCGCACAGGTTTGAGCGTGGGGGTTCGTGAAGTGTGATGTATGTCTGCACTTACATATCGAAGTGAGATGACCTCCTGATTTGATTTCTGATTGGTCACTCCCTGTTGTTTTGATCTTTGACCTGAATTGCCATCGACTGTTTTCGTTGTATTTGAACTGACCTGATTATTTTCTATGCTATTTAGTCATATGGTCTTAAGTCTGATGCAATTGGAAATAGTCTCTAAAATAGTACCGTCATTCCTGGCATTAGGTGCTGGGAGACACGCACTTCGCCTACTCTGCATTGTTGTTTGATTGACGAAGTGTGCACGGACAATCAACTTCAGTGTCTGTAGGTTATGTGGACACACTGGACAATCTGCTCTTTCTCTTCCTACGAACACTTCGCCTTTCTGGCATGACAACAGGATGTAAGCGACTGATTCGACGTTGGTCAGTTAAAACAGCTCGGCTATGCGAATCAAGGTGGTGGATTAGCTGAAGTTGGTCGTCGGCTTCTTTTTGTATAACACCAGAATATATGGCGATTGGATTGGTCAGTACGAGCAAGCTCACATATTAGCCACTCGACAATCAGATTGTTCTGGAAATTGGTCTAAATGAACGAACTTGCAACTAGGCGTGACCTGGTCCATCACGGATTGTATGATAGGCGATGTTAGCAAAAGCGAGGCGAATCCGTTTCGCTGTCAGTCAACGGCTGGCTTGACGTTTCACTTCATTAGATGGACCATACCTTCACCATTTGGTAGAAACCTCGTGAAAAGTGCCCGGAAATAGGACGTCTGTAACGAATTTGGCTAACTCCTGAAAGCTATTCAGTCTGATAGTTATTTCTTGTATTGTGTTCGACTTATTTT
>QNGE01003821.1:6138-30152 GCA_008508345.1 Paragonimus westermani | reverse complement strand
TAACCACTGAACATAACTACGTCTGTATTCAGACATACGGCATCAAGGTGCCTACACCTTACAAACAAACAACCGAGCTGTGAGTGAAAGTAAGGCGTGATCAGCAGGGCAGCTTCCTCATTGCTCTCACTGACCCGCGTCACCAAATGCACTCACTTCACAGACAACTCAGCCAAAGCACAACAATTACGCTAATGAGCTCGGTTAGCCGACATCTCACCTAACGTTTCTAACCATCGACTCTGAGTCGCGAGATCCTCAGCCGATAGGCGAACCCAACCGACAGTGGCTAACCAGTTGGTGAACGATTTCATTTCCTTACGCGGCAGGTCATCACCTGTCCACCTTGCACGTTACGCTAGTCGACCGAATCATCGTTGGTGTGTATTGCAAACTTTTCTAGGAATCTGTGAATTCTTAACACTATCCTAACGAAAAGATCCAAAATCATTTTTTCTGTAATTAAGCATTTTCCCCCTTTGAGGCGACGCTTCTGGCCTGAGAGTTTTTAACTACGGACTAACTAATCGAGTTCAGTGGTACAGGTGTTGTTCTCAATTTGTTGAGGTGATACAACAAAAATCCCAAAGATCGCCACCTTCCATCTGCCACTTCACTACATACAAGATGTAGGTCTGTAGTGTTTGGTGTGTTTTGTTATGCATGAGTGTTGTGTCAGAAATTAAAACTCGTTCGTGCACTCCTTTACTTTTAAACCAGTGCTGATTCTTATTACTACGCTGTACTTGGTTATCACTCTAGTTCACTAATATATTGCTACCAACGATGTCGGTTACGTTTACAGTAATGATTTGCCAGTACTGTAACCATTAACTTCGGACGGCGCTCAAATTCGTCCCTGCCTCCAATAAACCTGTCTGTGAAGTTTATTGTGATCAGTGATTGGCGGATGAGCAAGGTATACATTGTACTTTTTCACGTGAACTTTGGGGCTACCTTCTCAACGTTGTCTCCAAAGGTTTGTTTGAGTGAGTGGATATCATTTAATGTTTGTTCGCAGCATTTCTGTTCCTTGATCGTCATCCATCCTTTTTGTCTGTTACACCTCCTGTTTTACTTGTCAGAGGTCTGACGAAAATCCCCGTGTATTACAACCACCAGTTATCGATGTTTCGACTCATCGAACCTCCAACTCAGTCACAATTGGGATGCTCGTCACTTTCGGTTGTATCTCCATTCTCTTTGTTTTGATTATGGCCACGCGTGCCTACTTGCGTCGCGTTCGACTACGACGAGCCGGATACTCACTCAGTGTAGTTGAAGTTGACGAGGTTCAGGCGACCAGCCGACCGCTAACCACTGCCACGGCCGTGACTGCAGTCCCACACGAGTCAGCTGACAGCCGCTTGCTTGCCGGTTGGCAAGTGAATGGCTACGAGAATCCCGCTTACAAGTATCAGAGCAGTGCAGCCCGACTTCCCATGTCTGAATGAGTCTATATATTGCATCGTCATATGCTCCACTGTGCATTTTAAAGAAATCTCATCTGCTCATGTGCAATCCATCTATAGCTCTTCGTTGTTATACAGTTTTTTTTACAATCCCACAATGAACATTTGTGCAATCACCCATCGTGTAGCTGCATTTTCTCTCTCTCCTATTCAGTCATGACTTTGTCCCCCCCATCCGCTTCTGCTTTCACTCAATTTTATTCCCGTTCCCAATGCACCTTGGGTGTATTGTACTGTGAACTACCCATTCACGTTTGTCAAGTTCTTGTGAACAGTACGTGCTGTTGAAGTTTAAAGCTTCCATTTTGTTTTGCAAACAGCATCTGATTAGGAATTGATTATTCCACAGTCATGGTCGTTTCAATAGATACTCACCATTTAACTCACATGGTCATCATCATAGTGTCTGATCGTTTGGATCCTTTTTTCCATTGCTTAGTTGACATGGTTATTTTCGTTATGCGTTTTACTTCGTGATAACACGGAAGGAGACGATCGAATGGTTATGTGCATCTGTTCTCATAGCGGATTGCCTTCTACCCAGGATTTCACAGTAAATTACATTTTGCTGAAATTACTCATTATTGGGATTGTGGGAAGAATTCCACCTGATCCGTTTTCCAGTTACCTCTTCATAAATGGGCTAACTAACATAATGCTAACGGATAGACTGATCTGTTAAGATTTTTTTTGTCAACCTATCAGCTTACAGTGGTCTTTGTATAGTAAGGTTCATACGGTCACTGGCATTCATTGTCCAATCATAGCAAAGGAACGAAGCTTGCTGGTTGGATATCACTAGATTATTCCCAGTATGAGTCCTGACCACTTGAAAAGTAATGAAAGCCATGAACACTGATGGGCCATGTTGTTAAGTTCTCAAGTCCGCGGTGGATACTGACAAGTCAAGTGGGTGAAACATTTGTCACGTTATTTCTGCATACGAAGCTCGGAACTCAGTTCACTTGGCACAGGTGGTAAGCCGATCATATTCACCTTCTGTTGGTTGAAACTGTTGTTATTCAGTTTTCCTTACTTAGAACATGCATTATGATTCTTTGACAATGCGTGCAATACGATAGTCAAATCTTTGTTTAGCTTTTGAAGTTGGTGTGCATTTTTTGGAGGAGACCGTATATGCAACACGCCTTTTTTTTAACTGTTTGCTTCTCCCACTGCATTTGATTTCGGGAATAAAGTCTGTCCGTTCATCTGTAGAAGCTGGATCTTCATGGTGCATCACGAGCCATTCTGTGGTATTGTACAATCGAAATACCACCCCGAATAACGTTCGCAGAGAACGGAGTCAGTTTTTTTAGATGCTCGTTTACGATACGCTATTCGTAAAATACCCTGGACAGGTCTGGTTTCTTTTGTATTCGACATGCGTTCAACTGTATCTTCAATAAAGGCGTCTGGATATAGGTAGACGGCTAACATTTCTTTAATGTGAGAAATATGTTGTTTCGGTTAGTTCACTGGTGCTGATGTGAAACCGACACCTGGAACATCGCACGCTTGAACTGACAACAGGAACATAGCGCCAAGATAAACAGTGATGTGCGGCACATTACACGAAAGTGTCGCCCGTTCAAGGTTGGGGACCAAGTGAAGGAGACTACCGTCGATCAAAAACATCCGGCGCCGGCGAATTTAAAACAATGAAACCGACCATTTGGCCTCACAAGCTTCAGGATTACGAACTTTCAAATCGGTTAAGGTCCTCGTGGGCGACGGATCAATGACAGACACTTGCTATCCCGGCACAACTGCGACAAGTCCCCTGTAGAAGTGATTAGTGTGACGATTGCCCGAGTCGGAGGCGCGAGTATTGCAACATTCGGTGGAGTACTGCAACGCGGCGATGAGGTATGTCCAAAAGCACACAGTGGTTGTGTTGTGGGTGATACGAGCGACTGGAGGAGCCATCGCTCAACGAAATCGGACGAACAGACAAGAAATGTGAGGCAGAAAGCGTCAGCCACATACACCAATCACACCGAAGCACACACGACGTGTGAGTGAAAACCGCGGGTGTGTTGTAGACCGGAATTCTGGTTCATAAGCGCAGATGGCGCGGGAACGAGCGGGCTGGATAATAATGATTGTGCTTTACTGAACGGAATTTTGCTACGGTACAAGCATCCAGGTGAACTACTTTTATAGGTTCGGCATCGCTGTTTTGTGAATCAGGGAGAAGCGGGCCAAGAAGGGTACCACTACGATCGTCCAATGGTTGACGGTGACCGCCAGCTTGTTTTCCGATAAGGTTAAAAAAAACCGGTATCACCCAATAGCTTGATATAATTTCGAATATATTCGTCGCGCGCTGCACTACTCAAAATCGGACATTAACATTATTCACAGTGCCGTCGGCAAAACCCTCACAGTCAAGTTAAACTTTTAAATCATTGGTTCCGGTCAAGTTCCCTCAAGAAAACCCTGTATCTTTTCATCTTGCAGATTTAAGTTTTTGAGTCAGAGACTGGGGGTGAGGTCCTTCAAGCCAACCCCTTTTCGCGGCATAAACGACGAGGAAATATCAGGGGTGATCGTTTTGTCAGTTGTGATAGTATTCAGCCAATGCGATTTTCTCCTTTTACTGTACTGTCCAAGGTTTCTGCCTCCTCTGTACTCTCGTGTAATAATTGTTTTCTAAAGCCATGACAACTGGAAAACATTGACGCCTCCAATGCCCGTACTGTCTGACATGTGAGTCAGCGAGCTGCTCTAACGTGAACTTTCCATCCTGAAGCTTGATGTGTGCTGCTTGCTGGAGACGCAAGTCTACAAGTCTAGTACTTTTATCCGCTTGAGCTTACTTGTAAGTTCGTTATATCGGCGTGCGATTCAACGAATAGTTGATCGGATTTTACCAGCTATGCATTCCATGACGCCATCGTTGACCTTCTGAAGCAAACTGAACGCTAACATCATCAGAATAGCAGGCGATTTAAATGTTCAACTCAGTCGTCTTTATCCGAAAAGGAAGCGGCCGGGAGATGTGCTTCGTATTCGGGCACAACGTGCTGACATTGGCGGAAGACAGCTGCAGCTGTGCACATTCCACAGTCTCGATATTTTGAGCACTGCATTTCAACACAGTAAGAGGCGTTGTGTTACATGGAGACCTCCGTGTGTGTCTCAGCCGTGGACACAGTTCGATCACATAGCAATCAGTTACAGGTGGTGTCACTGTTAATATTGCTGTGTATTTTAAAGCAAACATCTCTACTCGGATCGTGAAATTATGTGCGCCAGTTTTACTGTCTTTTTTCCCAGAGGTGATACACTCGTAAATGCAGGATACTTAACTGCCATTCAAGCAAGGTGACAGAACCCAACGAACACTGATAGCAAATCGCAGCAGCTATGGAAGCATGCTGTGAGGCGGTTTGTCCCAAAATAGCTAAGCAGGTGTGACAAAACTGGACAAGCGTTGTCTGATACCGCTTGGCCCTGGATATGAAGACGATTGTTGAGAACCTGAGTGTAAGCATGTGACGTGGTCGAACAGTCGAAATAGATGTGATGAGCCTTTCTATTCGGGAAAGGTAGATGGCTTTTTACCCTGAATCGTGGTTGCGCTGACGTTCGAGTCAGTGTAATCGAGACCATATGTTAAGAAGATGGTTCACTTGCCATCAGCCAACCGCGCCGACGTGGTAGGCGGGCTGAAGATTTGGAAGAACAGTTCAGCTGGCCTCAATCAGACCATGTGGATGAAGGAACCCGAAGAGTCAGTTGTAGCGTTCCAGACGGTCCTCCGTCGGAAGCAGAAGTACCCTGGAGCTGAGGCCATTGAAACGTAGCACGGTTCCCGGATCAGATGTCTTACTCTTTTCGAGAATGGTGGGAAGAGGTTGATACCGGGACTGACGAAACTCCTCTGGATGGTTTAGGAAACTGAAGAGGTAACTCTTGATTGTTGCCTATCAACAGGTTTTCCGTTTTAAAAAGAGGGTCCGAAATCCGTATGACAACCACACAGTCTTCGGTCTGGTGTGTGTTGCGTCTAGTTTGTTTACTGTCCTTATAGTAGGTCGGCCTACTAAGCCCAGAGGAAATCAGGTGCGTGAGGGACAGGTAGGATTTCGATCCAATCGGCTGACTTGTATGGAACACCCTTTGCACCTTCAAAGTGTAAAGTGCTGTCTCAAGACTGGGGTGTAACCACTCATACTTTCTCGATTACAGGTAATCCGCCTGGACTTATATAACACTGTTTGGTCACGTTATAATATTTCTGGTGAGATATCACCGAGGATAGCAAAAGCACGAGCTATCTTTGCTAGCTTGCGTCATCTGTGTCGTCGAAAAGACTTCCGGTTTTTGTTTAAACTAGCTGTATTAAGTGATCGTGTACGTTCTTTTTTTGCTCTATGGTTTGGCCTGTTCACAGCAAAGATGTAAACAGCCTTGCTGTGTTTGGCCGGTCAGTTCGTGTCATCTAACGACTACATTCACACGGTAAATCACCCACCTTCTTTTTCAGAGCTCTGTTTTTGTTATAGTCTTCTGTCTTTCCTTTTTCTCTAGCTCTCTTGGTATATTATGTAACAAATAGACTCTGTTTTTTGGTCCAGCTTTGAACTTTCGCTTCTGCTCTCCCTTTTTGTGCCTTGTTTTCTGTATGCTTCCTACTAGTTTTGATCTTATCGCGGAACTCTGTTTACTTCCCGAGAGATCAGGATTTCACTTTCACACTAGCCCACCTACTCTCCTACCAACATTAGCTGGCTGTTCACAAATGCTTCCACTCGTATGCATCCTGGTCTTATTCCTTCGGGTTTACACTGGAGACGTGATACGTGAGTGGAACCACAGGTGGTACAGTGCAGATGGTAAGTGTTATACGCAGACGCCCTTTGACTTCGGCCACTGTTGCAAGTCAAGCTGAAGAAAGGTTATCGCCAACCGTTGTGTTAATAACCATAGTACTGACAGGAAATGACTGGCTGCCAGTCGGGTGAATGAAGCTGAAGAACGCTCAGCGGAAATTTTCGCACTGGCTGGATCGGGGCTGTCGTATCACGCGTTAGCCTGTGAAGCGCGTGGTGTCGGCCTGTGTTGTCTTGAGCGTTTGCAGAAGGTTGTACACTTGGACGAGACACTTTAAGCGCATGGTCTGTCGACCAGATGAGTGATTGAGATCAAGCCATCAGGTATAACACACTGCAGGGGGGCTGTTACGGTAGCCACTACTAACATCTGGGACTATAGAAATGCTATCCACGGGTACACGTTAAGTTTAAAGCTGAGAATCGGTGAATCTTACACGTATTCCCGATCTTTTGGTGGCTGCAGTAGTTTTCTGGCGTTATTTCTTGTCCTGGATTGTGCGTATGCTGTTTTGAGTCTGGTTGTTTTCACGCTGTACATGTGCGTGATGATATCGAGATGGGTCGTACTCAGTATCTCCTGGTTTTAGGCTATCCAGTGAAATGACGTTGGTGCGATAAGCTTTTTGTATGGTGAAATTTTTGGGTCGCGTTGTATCGCCAGAAATGGACCATCGTAGGGGGTTTAACGGTGTCGTCTTAACAAAAACGTGTACACATGATATGTCCGATAGAGGAAACAGCCATCGAATGTGTTGTTGCGTATCAGGAGTTTGGACATCACTCGTGTTCCTTGGGACGTTAAACGTAGGCTGAAGGATTAGTGTATGCTGTCGTTTTAGATGGGAAAGTGAATTATCCTGATAGACGTAAGTTAGTACTAAACACAAGTTAAGCAGGAGAGGGATCTATGTCTTGTTCGACAGCTTAACTTATTCCCAGGGAAACAATAGACAGTCATTCTGCCCTATGCGTTGGATTCTCGTTCATCTTTAGGGCAGCTTCAATTCGACGGTGAGATCGTTCAGCTAGGCCATTGGCACAGGAATGACAAGTAGGCGTTTTGGTGAAATTTGTGAGAGAATGGAAAAACTGTGGTTTAAACTGTTCTCTACCGACTGTTGTAACCATGGTTAGGGCATAAAAGACGGATATCCATGTTTAAAAAGTGGGCGGGTGAGAGTTTGCAGTGTGTTTTATTAGGTACATCCCTGGGCCATTGAGTAAATCGGTCTGCACACGTTAAGATGTGTGCAAGCTTGTGAGAGTGGCCAGGTGTCCAATATAACTACGTCAGGCACTAGAAATGGTGAATGTACCGATGGGGGTGATTGTATGACAAGCAACCTTAGAAAGTTGACATAAGGTAGAGATTCTCATCCAGTCGCGAGCATATGTGTTTATACTAGGCCATACGAAGCGAGCATAAATTAGTTTTGCAATGATTTGTATGTTAGAATACGACAAGTTGTGACAAACGTTGAAAATTGTTCAACGAACGGACAATGGTATCAATTATCTGGAGAGCTTCTGGAAACGTCACGAACATTAGTACCTGGAGAATGGTGAAGAGTAAACATTGGCTATTTGAGTACAATTGGCGGTCAGGAATGTTCCGGTAATTCAGGGTTGTCCTTTTGTGCTTCAGCCATCTCAACAAATTCGACTGCAGAATGTGTGTTAGAGGCGCCAATATCAGATCTATATGACACATATGCTGCCTTTTAGGGCTAACCAGATGTGAAACGAAGGTCGGTAGGAAAAAATCTACGAAATACAACCTAGATGTCCAAATTCTTTATGGCAATATATAATCTCGTAGATAGTTTGCATATTAACGGCTTGTGATCCGCGTGACTACAAAAATATCTGTCTTCTAGTAAACGTTGAAAATGTTTGACAGCAAGCAAAATACTTAACAACTCATTACCAAACGTGCTTTAGCATACCTCAGAAGATTACGGTTTATGTGAGACAAGTGCGAATGTTCACGATACTTCAACCACCTACCGATTTAAAACGATTCCAACGGCAGAATTTGAAGCGTCTGAGGTTATGGGAGACTGCACTATGTAGGGTTCAGAACGGTTATAATTGCAAAAACATGTATGTATTACTATTAGGTAGTTTGGCAGATTCATGATTTGAGATGGGACCGAACTGTGAAAAGTCAGGGCTTCGGCTGGACTTGAACCAGCAGCAGAAACAGCATGCCTCAGTGCGACAAGGGCTCTACCGATTGAACTACAAAGCCACAGCGGGAGCTCGGAAATTTCACACTTGGACTCCGTTATCCACCTGTCTCATATGGAACCCGCCAAATTATCCATGGGATTGACAGCCCCGGCAAGATTTCCCAAACACTTCACACTGGAGTCCACCAACGCTACTGTTGAGCATAGAAATTGTATTACTAATAATTGGTTTCGTCGATTTGTGATTTTCCTTAAAGGCTTCTGTTGATTGCATGTCTATCGATTTTTTCCCGTCGAACACAAAGTTGGTTAACGACAACATGACAGCAACACCGTCGGTAATGGAGCGTTTACCACTCCCGAAATCCCGCGAATTTGTTTAATAGAAGATGATGATCGAAAATCAAAAGTTGTGTTTACCCTGTCAAACATTGTTGTAATACCACTAGGTTGACCTAGTTGGACCTAGGAATTTTAGGTTTGACTGTTTGGACGATACCATGATCTTTTAGCCGTTCAAATGTTCTTGGTGGTGTTTACTTGCAACCTTTGTGTCATCCAGGTACTAAAAAGATCTAAATCGTTAACTGTCTGATGATTAAACTACTCAAAAGTCTGAATTACGTTTCTCAAACCAAATGGTATGTGAGCAAAGTGAAAAGAACGAGTGCGGTTATGAACGCCGCCTTTTGACTATCATCTTGTTCCAAGGAAATGTGTTGATAATTTAGACTTTTACAGACATTTTACAGTTATACTTTGTAACTCATTTTTGTACGTTTTTCGTGTACACCCTTTTGCTGACTTCATCTGTACCTTTTTTTCGCACGCATCTTGAGCATTTTTATAAATTTTAACCGGTTACTGCAGTAAACGGGAGTTTCCACGCATCATCTCTGTGTTCTCGTGCCAAATGGATTTTCGGATTGATGAATTGATTACAGGGTGAAATTCCTGAGTTTCGCCCATCTGCCAACCTACCACGTGTAGTGAACATGAACGATCACTGCATACTACTCACCGCTACTATTTAGTGCTAAGGCAGATGCATGGATTTTGACGTCGAAATAACGGTGGAAAAAATACAAGAAACATTGGAGTGCAGCACCGCATGGAATGGTTCTTGATACATTAGAAAACTGAAGTTTGGAGCTAATAGTAACCGTAACGTTCTGAGACCAATTTCGTGCGCAGATGTGTTTTTGTTTCTTGTCATGTTGGACCGTATAACACATGGGTTGGTTTTCCGAATGAACAACGCTTACGCCATCCGCCTTCTTGGATCACAACACACAGTCAACGCTCGACCATCCTACGCCGTACGTGGAATTAGTTATCCGACGTCGTCCGAACCTACCCTCTGGCGTTCTCTCTTTTGTGTATGTGAACTTTCCAACTCAACGGGCTTCAACTCGTCAGCGCATCGGCCTATTTCTGTCGTTACGTCTTTCACTTTATTTATACGCAGATTTTTTTTTGCCCATTCGTAACCGTCACAGTTCTGTATGATGGTATGCTGGTCGTTTTTACGATTTGGTTGGTTCGGCTAATGCATTGGACACGGACGATATCTAAGTGGGAAAAATTTGTTTGCCATAAAGAGTTGCGGTGAGTTCATGAATCTGATGCAAGAGATATTGGTCCGATATCGTCATTTTGTTCAACGTCCTATATTCAACACACGATCGCTACTGGTTGTACTTCTTAGGCAGCGTGTATATCGGTGATGCGTGTTCATCGTTCGACGGTCGAACGACCCTGAATTGCAACAGATGTTGACATTCTCCGGCTTGTTACAACCTTTGAGCATTGATACTTCTGGAGCGGACATATACTAGTGGACCATGCGTTAAATTGTAACTAAGGACGTTGTGTTTGTGTGCTGTGCTAGAGAAATTCGGCTGGGTAAGATTTGGAAAATGTTTCGAAAGTTGATTACACTTGTCCTGTCGACTTTACGATAGATGAACTTGGTTAATCACTGGACTTGAAACTATGATTGTCGGGTTGGCAACACCATCGATCAGGCGGTGGTTTTTTCGGGTCCAGTAATAGATTAAATCGCAAACGGAAATCAGCCTCAGTAATGATTCTAGGGATGTTGTCTACTGTGAACACACTTGGAAATGAAAGTCAATGATCAGTGTTTAGTGCGAAAGACTGTTTTCCGGAAGTAGTGATCGTTGGCGGCTGTCAGAACAAGGTTCCTGTTCACTCTGTTCTCATCCTCTGCGGGAGATGGAATGACGTTGATCGGTGAACGGAATCTATGAGAAATATTTGAGTGGTGATGTGGTCTGTGATGAAGAGAAGGCAGCAATTTGATGGACAACCAGATGTAGCCGTTGCCATTACTCACTGGCATGGTGGTATCCTGAAGACAAACATATTGATGCAATGTGATATAATGGACTGCACTCACGAGTTTTGCTTTCCAACCTAATATGATACTAACAGAGATTACGCATTGCAGAGATTTGCAAAGTAACAGTTTTTGCCATTGTGGGAGAGATTTGCAAAAATCCGATTTAAAGCGCCAAAGTTGTCCCTATTTCGTGTTAATGCCGTTGAAGTGTTAGTATTTGTTCACAATCTGGGGCTAGCTGGCTTACTTGAGAGTTACAGATTTACACTTGTGTTTCTCCAGGAGAACAGCGGCGGATAAAATCTACCGGGAATTACTCATCTAATCCAGCAACCACCCAACCTCGTGAAGATCTTGAAATGAACACGCGTTTCATCATATATTCTGTTCAATGTGGCAGATAGGGTGACCAGGATATTGCAGCGTTGCAGTCGGGGGGGGGGGGGTGGGGTTGAACTTGTGATTCAGCTGGAACGAAACACCTAGCTATGCACTGGAATAGGTTCACAGTCGAATTTCATATCAGTGATCCAGGTCACAAGACAGATAGTAGGTGACCGTGGACCATCTTAACTTTCAGTTACTTTGAACAAACTGCCGCCTACGTTTGAACATCTTGGGCAACCGGCAAGTCGTAGTTCGTCATGTTTATATTCGTTGACGTTTCTGCTACTAACATTGTTATCTATGAAACCGGATAACTTAAGGATAGTTTATTCTGCAAATCAGCACGTGAAGTATACGTTTCAACGCCACAACGAGCAAACACTCATTTGCATATATGATTGACCCAAGTGCGTCACGGTTGTTATGGTTAGCAATACCCAGTTCTTGTATGGAAAGAAAAACATCGCATGCCAAAGTGCCTTTCAGTGTTTCTTATATTCTTCCCCGGTTACTTCAATATAAAAATTCATCGTGCTGTCCTACTGCGTATTGGTTTCCGTAGTATGATGCAGTCGATCGTCCTCACTGCAATAGTGCGACCCCTGACGACCATCTGTGTAGATCAAAACGTTTGTGTATCCCAGATCATGCTAACTCAATATTCAGTCCTTCGCTTGTTAGAAACCTGAGTCCATTGGAAAAATGTGTCAGACTGCGTGTTACACTCGACAATGCAACGCACAGATATACATGATCAGTCTCAATCCTTTCTTGATGGTTATTGGGCGTGACACTGTTTTTATGGCTAGTCTTCACTATATCTGTTTTCTCTCATTTAAAGCAAGGTGTCCAACAGAGGAGTACACACAAGAAATGCAATAAACCGGCTTATTAGCAACAATGCTATGAAAATATGTTTGACCTTCCTCTCGTCTATTTGTGTTTTCGTTTTTCTTCAGAAAGTAGACCAATCGGTCCGGTGATCAGCTGAGGAGAGTGGCTTTCATCTGCTTTCGGTCTGTAACGACTTTCTTCAGTGAAACACTATGAACATTGTTCACCAGCCCCGGCTGAAAGAAAATATGGAGGCTGTCAATCTGTTCTTCAACCGGAATACTTATTCGTCTTTACTGCTATTTACAATATTAGTTTGAAGTGTAACTGACAAATGACTGCTCACATGTGATATGGTTTCAACTGTCTACGTATGCACGCAATGACAATATGCTAGGTGATTCTCACTCAGTACCTTCCATACGAAACTGACAACACCCATATGAGGATTGTTTTCAAATCAGTTTCTCACTCTTGTACAGCCATGTTGGATCATCTTGTTTGTTTATATGGAAGCAAACAACTTCACAAATTGCTAATGCAATACTGTTTTTAGGAAGCGTCCACACTAAAGGTAAATCTACGTGTACAAATCTCCCCATTACTGTGGTGATACAGAAGGTATGACAATTCTCCGTTCACTTGAGAACAGTGAAATTTGCTGATCATGTTTACTGCTACTCAAAGGGAACGTATAAATATTCCTATAAGATAAATGTCTCTTTCTTATGAACGTGGAGTTTAACGGGTGAAGTGTTTATTCGCGAACGATTTCTCCTCTGCGCACTCACTTTACAGGTAATTGCCCAGCAAGTTAATCTGTTGGCGGGTTTCAGCACACCAATTATACAAACCGCTGGATTGACAAACAGTTTTTGCAAGGCTAACAGAAAGTGTGCTGAACTTTCCCGTTTGACTGCCTTCTTCCTGATTGTTCATCATGTCAAGCGTCTGAACACCAAGCTATCATCCAATGTGTTTGTGTGGATGAGTATACACAAAGGTATTCCTTTTTCTGATTCAACGGACGCTAGCTGGTACGATGCTGATCCACAAACCACCAAAGCAATTTCACCGCCTCTCATGCTAAATGTGCGTAGTGAGTCCAAAGCATACGAACCAGTTGTCTTAGCCATTATGACTCTGGATAACTTGAAGACCAGTTCAGTGTTCATTTAGCACTCTGCGGAAGCTGTCCGTGAAACTGTGCGTACGAAAACGCCCCTTAATTCAACTGACCCGTTTCTACACGTGTTGGCCTGATCAGCAGCCTCTCGGAAGACTAACTGATACTGTACAATCGGAGTGCTGCCGTGTAGTCGAGGGATCAACGAATTTGGCATGTTTCTTCATGTGAGTTAACATCGAATTGACTTGTTTCCATTGCGTGAAGTTGTCAGAGAATTTTAAGGAGTTTGATGAGGATTTGGACACTAGATTGTCTTTTGTCGGACTTTATATTGTTTCACTTTGGTAATCCCCAACGGATTGTGTTTTTGCTCCATTTACCAACAGTCACATGCGGTAACCACCGAGTACAACAACAACAACAACAGCAGCATCGATTATTCTTGTGGTCCGATTGTGCCAACAGCTACTCAACCATAATGACATTGTAGTGTGTGTTGTGGCCTTTGTTCGAAGGTACTGAGAATGTACACACTAACTTAACCCAAAAACTTTTCATGACACATCGGTGTAGACTGTATGTTTTGACAGTCCCCTTAACGGACAAGATGATTTGTTTGAAACACGTATGCATTTGGTGACAGGATAGAGTGAGCAGTACATGATGATAAATGAGAGTTATCAGTAACGAGCTGTTGGTTACAGGAGTGATCTGAACTGAAAGTCAGCAAGGTTTTGTTCAATCGAAATAATTTCTTTTTTCTGTACAACGCATCCTAGGTTTACCAGTTTTAAGTTCACATTTGAAGTACTAGATCGGTCGTAACACAATACTTAAAGTTGTAGCTGCTGTCTCAGTATATATTGTCAGTTATAAGCAGTCGTCACTAATTATGAATCCGAAAAATGGTGTAGCGAACAAGCTCGTTTTCGGTTATTCATCATCAGGCCAAATACATAACATTTATATGAAACAGAGTTGTCATGGCAGAGCGAACAAAACAAATGACAAGTTCAAGTGAGGCCAGACACGTCATAGGCTCACATGGAGACGACGTTTTGATACGGTTATGTCACCATTATGTGGCCACAGTCAGATTCTGCAGTGATAACTGTACATGTATCAAAGAGTTACTCATTCTAACTTGTGAGCTGAAGCGTCCCATCCCTATTGTAGTGAGATCACTTCTGACGTCCCCAAAATTCTAAACTCCTCGCGACGTGAGAGTTGCCTTGCCACTTCCACCGCGCCGGTTCACATTGCCTTGTGAATGTAAATTTACTACAGACCACTAGCATCAATGTTAGTGGGCCGGCATAAGTATCGCAGTTTTGCTTGTAGCTGTGTATTGAATCCGCACCATCTCCACTCCTGTAGGTTGCATTCACTAGGATAACAATGTCCAGCTATTACCGTTAGGAACGCCGCTTAACCAGTCTAACGCTTGTTTGAATTCTGAAGGTCGACTGGAATTTTCCGTCGACACACTCTTCCACTCTGGCGGCTGCTGTGTGGTTGTGCTCAAGGTGCTCTCACGTCTAGCTCCCTAGCACCCCTCAATGGTTACGCTGAAGTCTGTTGTGAACGGTGAGTAAATCAATGAATAAAGTTTGTTCGCAGATTCACCGTTTTCTCCCTGTGACTTCCGATTCACGGTAGCATAAGGTTGGGGAAACTCTGCGCGTACGAATTCAGGAAACTAGCACTACAAGTGTCAACAGCTCCAGCCAACGTGGCTGTTCTGTCACGATTTTATTCACTGCGTTTATGGTTAATTTATTTGTGGACTAATCGGATTAATGAAAAAGAGGTGTGTGATGTATATATTCTTGGGTATACTCACGGGCACAGTAATCATGATGACCATAACTGTATGTGCCATGTGGTTCTTAGTAGTGTAAACCGCTTGCATCAAAACAGTAGACGGATTCGATTAATGAGCCTGTAGCATACCTAAGCGCACAGTCCTGAAACAGTGAGTAGTGGTGATGAAGCCAGCAAAATCCATCAATCACCTAGCCATGAAAAATCATACTATGCTATGGCGCATAGTGTTGTTACTGAAAATGTGAAGTTTTTCCTTAGAGCGTGAAAAACACGTACTCCGCCAGTAATTGCAAGAAAGAAGGTTATCAAAATATACACGAAAGACTGCACATGCAGAAGCTACTCTTTGCATAGTTATATCTGTTTTACGCAGGGTACTGATGTAACACCCGAGCTGCCAGAAGATTTGTGATACTCGGAATTAGGAACTTCGAATAGCCCTAGCAATCGTACTTGGATTGAAAACTTCCACGCAAGTAATAAGGAGAAGAACTGGTACTGGTAGCAGCAAGCAATTGTTATTCATGAATTGAGACGCCGAATTTATGGATGTACAACAGTATTAAAGAAATCACAGCGTGTCATTGGCTGATCTCATTAGCACATGCAACATCATGAACTGTATGTTAATTGTGGAATGCGGAACAGATGAATTGGCGAATAACGGAGGGCACAACACTGAGACCGTTCGCCCTATCCTGATGTATCTTTAACGCGATATTTGGATTGACAGTTCGTCAGATCTTCTGTTGTGTGGGGGTTTGGATAGGCGATGAATTAAGTGGATTTCCATCACAACCTTCCCCTCTCCTAGAAACCTCTGCGTCCACATTTGCCAATCGTTCTGTGATGAATGTCACTGAACATGTACTTTCACGTCAATTATTGAGGTTCAGGTTGTACACATTTGATACCGCGCGTATTTCTGAAGCAACCGTTCGATTGTCGTTCATTCGTTGTGTTCTGCTCAATTCGGATATACCGTCTACTGGTCTCGCGTTAAGTTCTATCTATTCACGAAACATCACATATTCTGACATTCTCGGGGCATCGACCTCTTACGATAGTGGGTATTCTGCTTCCTCCACAGCCACGTTTCCAGTGCTTCGAAACTTGATTCGGTCAGTGTGTCTTCGATGAATCGAGGCATCGTGCAGGTCAGTAATGTCTAACATTGTGCTGACCAACTGGCAAGTGATCAATCCTTTGGCAGGTCGCAAATCGTTCCCACGAAAATATACCACGTCCGTAGAATCTACACAGTGAAGTGGTGTTCTTAGGAGTCTTCATTTAAATAGCACCACTGAGCTCTCCTTCGTTGTGCAATGAGCTGTGTTCCTGTATTGAAGCAAAAAGTTATCGAGAGACATCCAACGAAGCAAATGTTTTGGGATTAGTGGAACTCACGACACTTTTGAACGTTTTCACCAGATTTTCTGTGGCCCCTTTTGAATATGGATGTCGAGGCGCCGTTCGCAAGTGACGACAACCGATGCCCTCAAACTACTGTTTCATTTCAGCGGAACAAAACTGTGGCCCGTTGCCTGTCGCCAGGTCCTTCGGTATGCCTTCACGACTGAAACATTTACGAAATGCTTGCATGGTAGATGCCATGGAATATGAGGTTGTAATAAATACTTCTGGCTACCGTGAGTATGAATCAATTAACACCAGAATGTGATAGCTACCAATAATACTGGGTGTTCCTCCTTAATAGTTGACGACCAACTCTTGGTCATCGCGGCAATTATCATGCCATAATAGTTTTTAGTTGTCCTGATCAAGTCCTCTCGGCTTATTGGAATTGCTGACGAGACAATCAAACATGCTTCAGCTGCTGAAAAACTGGAATACCGTGATGAAAAATCTGCTTGAGGAGTCTGTTTACCAGGACGATGAACGAATTCATAGTCGTTTGCTGCTAGAACTAGACTCCATCGCTGTATCATTGCCGCCGATGATTTGGCAATTGATTTGTGGGGGTCAAATAAATGCTGTAGAGCTTGGTGATCTGTAACAATTTTGAATCTAACACTAAACAAATATTTATGGAGTCTTCTGGCAACCTAGTAGACTGCTAACAACTCCGTTTATGTTTGTGAATATCCCTACTCAGCCTTAGTCAACAATCGTGATATGTAAATGATCGGTTATTCCTCCTGTTCCAACACAGCACCATTGTCAACACTGGATTCACTTGTGATCAGCATGGTAATTTTAGACATAGAAAACTGGGAAAATATCGGCATTTTAATCGCAACTTTTATTAATTCTCGCAGAAGAATTTCATCTCTTTGGGTCCAATACTATGTTTCTGCTGACTGAACTGCAAATAATGGTTGTGCTTNTGTTTCTGCTGACTGAACTGCAAATAATGGTTGTGCTTTTGTCTAAAACTTTGGGATAACACGAAATTAGTACTGCAAACATCCCATTATTGATCGCAGCTCATCCTGGTCCATTGGTGATGTAGTGGTAACCAAAGCTTTGTACTGGTCAGTGTCCGGCCTTTGTCCTTTATCACATACCGTAAAATCAGAAAAACTCACCTAACGTACTTGGAACACAATTAGGAAGCTCTATGGCCAAGTTCTTATCCTCGAATCGTTTCAGAAGTGACAGTAACTTATTGTCATGCTCCTCTTCATTGTCGGCGTATATGATTACATCATCTTGATAAGCGCGTACTCATGGCAAATCGATGATTAATTCATCAATGGCAGCCTGGAATATCCCGGGTGATATGTGTAATCCAAACGTTAAAATGTTTTACTGAAATAATCCCCAACGGGTATTAATCGTAGTGTTCGCCTTAGAACCATACTCCAACGGAATTTGTAAGTAAGCTTTTCACAGGTAAATTTTAGAAAATACTTTGTTACCGTTCAGGGCTTCCATAAAATCTTCTGGCTTCTGAATTTTCGGTGTACACTATTTAGTCTTGGATTTATCGTTAATCTATAGTCACCACACATCCCAGGCGATTTGCCAACTTCTTTCATAACCCTAACGATTGGTGTGGCCCATGCTGATGAGTTAACCTGCGAGATTATGCCGTCCTCCTTCAACTTGCTGAGAGCATTATGCACATGTTCTCTCATTCCATAGGGCATTATTCGGCGCTTCAAAAACACCGGGTCCCCTTGAACCTCCAGTTTTGCTGGCTCTACTATCATAATGAGTGCTGAACAATCAGGTTGCTTCACTGGGTTTGATACGCTCCACTATGACCATCTTTGTACTTAGCATATAATGAAAGAGCATAGTTGAGCTGTTTTGAAGCTTTTAGTCCCAGGATGGCTGAACTTCCTTCCGACACCAAGTAACGTAATGAAATCGGCTCATTATCATTACCAACAATCATTACCCAGTCTCAGCTAGCAGAGCTAACCGATGGCCAGTAACTCCGCGTATTTACATCGTTGTTGGTCTCAGCTGAGCATCAGGGGCCATGCGATCTAGTAGCGGTTTTGAAATAATGGATTCGCTGCTTACTGTGTCCACGATGAATTCATACTTACATTCTACTTTGAATTTGAGGCATCTATGGATAAATTGTTCAGCCCTGGACTACATTTGCAAGGAATAGACAGTAGTGGACGGTTCTATGGTACTTGTCTCTCTAACTTCACTCAGGTTACATTTCTTACATCTACATACCTTCTTGACATGACCAGATTTACCGCATAAATGGCATATAGCATTGGGAAATCGGCAAGGTGTTCCTAATTGTAACTCACCGCACGAGAAACACTTGTTAATTTTCTTTGAGGCAGAATTGCTAATGGGTGCATGAGAAGGCTTTTTCACTGGTTGACTTCCGATGGCAATATGCGCTTTGGTCTTCTGAAATAATGTCGTGTTCGAGTCATCTGTATTGGCATTGACATCATCCTTCTTCCCGCAGATATCTCGGGCCTCTTGAAACGTCACATCTTGTTTGACCAGCAGTCTACACTGAAGATCAGTGTCATTGACGTCAGTAATCAATCGATCACGTAGATGCTCCTCCAGATTGTCACCAGAGTTGCAACGAACAGCTTGTTTTTGCGGATGTAGAATGAACTCACGGAAGCTGGTGCTTGTTGACCACACTAATCAATTGAACTTCGACCATTCTGTGGCCTAGAAATTGACTGGAAGCACATGCTTTAACAGCAGTTTCTTTAGTTCGTCGGACGGCAACGAGGCTGGGGCATTCGGATAAGCCAGATTCTTCAGTAACAAATACAATTCACGACCACCAGCGGTAACGAAGAAAGCTGACTGGTTTCCCTTCTTCACAACCCGATGAATGCCGCACCACAGTTCAAGTCGTTCGACCCATACCTCGATTTCACTCGCACCAGCATGAAGATTTAATTGCTCACTTGCAGGCGACGCCAATTTCTGATACTCGGAATTAGGTACTCCGGATAGCCCTAGCAATCGTGCTTGAATTGAAAGAAGGAGAAGACCTGGTACTGGTAGCAAAAAGCGATTGTTCTTCATGAACTGTGACGCCGAATTCATGGATGTACAACAGTATTAAAGAAATCACAGCCTGTCATTGGCTGATCTCATTAGCACATGCAACATCATGAACTGTATGTTAGTTGGTGGAATGCGGAACAGATGAATTGGCGAATAACGGAGGGCACAACACTGAGACCGTTCGTCCAATCCTGATGTATCTTTAACGCGATATTTAGATTAGCAGTTCGTCAGATCTTCTGTTGTGTGGGAGTTTGGATATGCGGTTAATCGAGATTTCCACCGCAGACTTATAACCTTCGCCGTATTCTGGTGTCACTTGCCCCCAGCAAGGCTCATTTCTAGCTTACCCCTGCAACATTTTTCTCGTTCTGACTTGAGTCCTTTTTTACTGAGCTTTCTTCCACTCTAAAGTGCCACCCAAACTTCCGTAGGCCCCATACTGCAAACCTCCGTCCGGCAACTCGGAAAGCGAACACGCTTCGGAAGCTGTCGAATCTGGAATAACAAAAGCCAAACAGGCGTTCTACGTGGAGTCTAGCGTACGCCCAGGGTGTAACGAAACCTCCACAGCTCTCCTGAAAGGCGTACGAAACCTTCCCATCGACCACGCATTCCGTCTCACCAATGGGACTGCTCCCTCACATTTCTCACGCTATCCTGTCTCTTTATGTACCCACCCAAATGATGAAATGACCCTCTCTTTTTTGTAAACTATCTGTCTAATATATATTAATGAGCCTGCTGAATTTATTTTTAGCAGTAACCCTCAAAAATATGGAATTCCTATGATCATAACTCATTGCAGATTGACACCGACCATGTCGTATTCTGGTCGGATGAGGGAAGTTTCTCTCCAAACGACAGCAAGTGTGCACATATGGTACTCGCAAGAGACTCCAGGAACCTATTCGTGATACGCAGTGTGCAAAGTGTAACGGAGTTCATGAAAGTTGGTCTTAAAACGAACCTAGGGATTTGGTTTTTGTCTGATTTATCTTTCTCTTATCACCGCCAGATGGCCGCTGGAAAAGATTCGGGAATGTTGGGATGGTTGAAGCATTTTTCCCGCACAGATAGACATGCCTTTCAAGCGCTTAATGGGGTCTTGATAAGGCCACTGCTTGGGCAGGTGACATGATCTTATACACAGGTTTGAAGAAGGACACACTTGCCGCTGAACGTGTCTACCAAGTAGCCACCAAAATAGTCGTTGAGTTTCGGTATTTCTCTCACGTGTTTCACCCCGAAATTCTTGGTCGTTATCCACCTGACTTTCGACGACTGCGTGGTGACTCATTTCTTCCACACTTCCTCCTCAACGCAGGGCTCCTGCAGCGATTCTTTAGCTCAGTGGCTGATAACAGTCGAAGGTTTCACAACAAGGAGCTCTATAAGTTTTGCCTCCGAACCTTCCTTGAGCAACAGTCCTTCTGTTACAGGATTACCAGCCACTGAAACACACTCCCGTTAGAGGTTATCGGCTGCTTCTCCAGAGATCGATTCAAAGTATCATTAGATCCCTTCTTACTTCAGCTACTGTTAGGTTAGCACTTTACTATGTTGTTGGTTCTGCTGCTACCCATGAGAACGGTACTGCGTCCAGTTTTCAGTGATTATCTTCCAAGTCAACAGAAAGTCGCTAAATTTCGGAACGGACAAACTGACCGGATCCAGACGATTTCGACCTTTGACGTCGAACCTGTGTACAAATCGTCGAAAGTCGCCGGAAGACACGGAACAGTGCAGCCTGGATTCTATTTACGCGATCTTCTGTCATTATTGATGGGACGCGGGAATTCTTCATCCATTACACGCTGAATGCTTTCGCCACTGTTTGTTCCAAAGTGTTTTTGACAGAGCCGTGAGTCAAAAGATCAGTTTATCAGCCACTTTTATAACATGTGTGAAATCACTTAAGGAGAACGTGTGACCAAAAATATATGAATTCAGGATTGACAGAAGCGTGTGCTACTGAACATGGATATCTTGGGAATGTGTCGCAGGAGAAATACACGCCACTGTTAGGAATAGAAACTGGAAAGGATTTCATGGATGAATTCAGGCACCTCAATGGGTAGGTTGTAAAATAACCGAATCTGGCCCATCCGGGAAAGTTGATAAGTCGAATCTATCTACTTCTGGGCGGGATGGTGGAAAGGCTGCGATATTGTTTTCGCTTTTAATATACGGTATACCTGCCGATAATTTGGAAATGAAGTCAAGGTATCCAATACTTTGACAAATGTTTGCAGACTTGGGAAGAAATGCGCACATTTGCTGTCACAGTGAAGGCGGCAAAATACCAACATTTCAATAAGTGCCAAACGTAAATTGCGAGAGGTTGGCGGCCGAAAGTGTTGTTTTTCGTTTGTGTTGGTTGCAGCCTGCATGAGAAATAGGCTAATGGGTGAGGTTTTTTGTTCATATGCCACTGAGCTACACCACTACCTGTCGAATTGGATGCATCGATCGTTAGAAACAAGCGGGTTTTGGGCTCCGAATCCATACGAAAAGAATTACGGCGTTACACAAAGCTGCCTTCAGGTTATCAAATCCTTACGTAGTGCCCCAGGTTAACGTGGTGCTTATGTTGGGCATATTTAGTACATCCGTCAGAAGGGCCAGTATGCTGGCTTTGTTCGGTATCAGTCGGTGGAAAAAGTAACTAATCTGTGAAAGAGACCAAACTGCTCCCTTGTGGACGGCAGAGGAAATGATGTGGCTGGGCTGATTTTCTCACGTAAAAGTGAAACGCTCACAGACTGATACGTTTTCCTAGAAAATCCACAGTTAAAACGAAAGATGTGTTTATACCAACACCTTAGTTTCCAATTCGTCGCAAAACATCCTGAATGCGTACTCAGTGACTTGGCACTAAGTCAGTGGAAATTGACACGTCGTCAAATGAGGTACGGGTAAAACCCAATCCGCGTAAAACTTCATCACTGAAACACGGGAACACCTGTATCGCGTTACATAGTCCAAATGGCACACGAAGAAACTTATGCGGCTTAACTGGGTTAGCTATCGCTATCATGGAAATACCTTCGGTCGCAACTGTGGTAAGGCTGGTGAGGCTCAATTTTGACATCACATTCTTACCAGGTGATCCTGATGCAAAATTCAAGAGGTATGATGCTGGAAAAGCGACCCAGAGTCATTACGGTATTCAAAACACCTTAAGCACTGCAAGCTCTCCAGTCAACGGTATCATGTGTGGCAGAAATGGCCAGTTGCTGCTTGAGAGTCGGATGATGTCTGGCTGATGCACGTATCCAAATTCAGCTCGCACTACATGGAGTTTCTCGGTGTGAAGCTGACATGGTTGCGTGCGCAGTTAATTTCTTCAGTAGCAATATGATGCTGCACGGTGCGTATCATTAATTAAGGAAAACGTGACGGTTGTATCAGTTGAGTAAACCCCTCCAAAGATGAATGAATGTCAGAGTGTACACCAAACGGTTTAATTGCTGGTGAGGAGTAGGAAATTTTGGCCTGATGTAAATCGAACACTACTCGAAGCTGATCACAACTGTCAACTTCTCATAGTCGTTCCGATTTCCTACTTTCTGAAAGAGGTACTAGACTCGAGGTTTGTTTCTTTTAGACTTCGTCAATCGCACACATCTTTGTAACGCCTGAGATTCGAACTCTACCAGTAATCGGAATATCGCCAAACAGGTCGACGATTCCTGTGATTCCAACTTTGAAAGAAGTTCTTATTGAGGGGCCAGAGACTGGAGCTAACAGACGAGTCAATGTTACTCCTCTCAAGGTTATCGGGCAACCCGAGCAATACGCACAAGTGAATGTGACTAAGTGTTCACATATGTTGATTCGGTGGTGTCAAATGTGAGCTCAGTGGCGCAGTGGTCACCATTTGTTCGGAGTGCCTATCCTCGTGGAGTACCGCTGCCGAGCTCTAATAAGAGCGAAACTCGAGTCTGGTGCCTCTATTCGAGGGAGCCGACTGGAAAGTTTATGGGAATGTGATAGCTTTGGTTGTTGCAGATGATGTTGAACTTATGCAGGCACGTTGTTATTGGTGTAGGTTCAACTGAGGAAAAGGGACTCAGCGATGTCAACTATTCCACGCCTGTTAGCGTCAAACAGCAGTCCATATTGATCCAAGAAGTTATCCACAATGGCGGACGTCTTACCGTCGGCCAGGATAAGAAACCACTTGAGCTGTAGACCGCGGTGTTGGTTGTGAAGTCCGCCGATTCAGCAGAATGGTGTCGTGAACAGCGGATGACGCCGACTCCGGTATGGGTGTAGACAGGGAATTTGATGACGGGCTGCCTGCCCCTCATGTAGAATAAGCGACCAGGTGGTTTCTGTCACTCAAAACTACTGTTGTAAACCCAGAAGGCGGATGACACAAAGGTTACTTAATTGAAGAAACCAACACACTACTTAAGCGTCTGAGCACGACAAGAAACGGAAACACTCATTTGCACACCATACTCTTCTGAGGATACTCCAGTC
>QNGE01003820.1:0-58353 GCA_008508345.1 Paragonimus westermani | reverse complement strand
AGAAACGGAAACACTCATTTGCACACCATACTCTTCTGAGGATACTCCAGTCGCTTTAGACACCATATATCAGTTCCGTCGTGTAGCAAAAGCCATTATATGTCATTCTGCCCTTCAACGATTCATCCCGTATCTCTGTCGTCTTTATCACGCGATTATCTCGATCCGCGATCATCTCGATCCATGCTGCTACTGAATAGTCGTGTGAGTAGTATGGTGCGACCGTATCTCCTCACTACACCAGGTATCACATAGCTGTTCGACAAGCTCAACTGGGCGCCAGCACAAATCGAGTTGCCATGCCTAGTATTTAGTAACGCTAAGTAAAACCAACCAGTATCAAATCAATTCTGTTTCCCATTAACGTGCCGCTGGATGGAACAGTGCATACCTTACTTCCGTACGGTTTACCATGTCCAAATTGTCTTCAACTGGTTAATCACTTTAAAACATTTCTAGTGATATGCATTGGAAAATAGTGCATGTTGACAATATCAGTGGAAAATTAAGCCCAAGACTGGTTGTCAATAGTTACGCCGTATGATTGATCACCTTATTCGGTAAACTGTATGTAGCAAACCTCGACCAATTCTGTTTAATAGCGAACATAATTTTGAGAACGGAGCACTCAAGCACATGACCACTCCACATGTTTAGCAACGGTCTCAGAGGTCCACTTGCAGGTCTAGAGAAACTTGTGCACACAAAAGCTCAATACTAACTGATACCATGGCTAAAAGCTGTTTTGCTCAATGTGTACTACAAAAAAATGACGGCTGATATTTCATTCTGAATGCGAATTCATTAGCTGTTTTCTCCGGAAATTGTTTTTATAATGCACAACTTTGTTCTCTTCGATAGCTCCGAGAGAAAAGCTGCCTCGTGAATTTACAGGGATCTCTTTGCTGTACACTTATACCTGTATCACTGCAGGTTCACGTAAATATTCCAGTAGTCATGTATGCTAAATTGGGATTCCTGTAAACTTGGAAATTCATGAGAATATTCAAGGCTGGTCACAAATATCGTTTTTGTTTTATATTAGTGTGAACATTTTGAAAGTATTTGTGAATGGAAAAGTGGTAATTGCGATAAAACAACAACGTAGTACTTTGGCGGTAGATCAGAGAAAGAGCCGGTCACGGCAGCTGCACCACTGCAGTTATACGTGTTCTGACCACTGTCAAGTGAGATGGTACTTGGCATACCTTCTTGCTGAGGTATCCAACGCTTACGAAATCACCAGCCAATTGTCGCTGTTTCCAGGTAGACACTTTCTTTTGGAATTTTTGTACATGAAAGTGTTCCAATGCGTGACTGAAGGTTTAAGTGTTAAAAAGTGAAATCGATGTAGCCCATGTTAGTCTGCCAGCCCCGTTAGAATGTGCCAATTTCACCATACACAATCATGTATTTAGACGTTTATCCGAAGCATTTGGTTTATTTTCAAGTTGACCATCACTCATGTTTGATCGTAGCGTTCGCATTCAGATGGACTTTCCAGCCAGCCTTTTTCGAAAAGAAGCACTAGACTCGAGTTCCACTCTCATTAGAGCTCGTCAGTAGTGCATATCCTTGCCGCGGCCGGGAGTTGAACTCCGGCCACGCTTTTCATGAGGCAACCGTGTTTACCACTGCGTCATTAACCTCACATTAGGCGCGACCGAATTATCAAATCCGAACGCTTGACTACTCTCGCTTGTGAACAACGATCAGGTTGCCCAATCGTCTGGAGAGGAGACACAGTAAGTGTCCTGTTAACTCCAGTCGAGAACCCCGCGATTAGGACTTGCGAGACAGGTCGAGATCACAGAACTCATTAAACCTGCAAGGGAAATGTGAGTGATGGTCAACTTGAAAATGAATGCTTTCCCTGAAGTTAGATATGTTATATGGAGAACAGCACAGACTGTAGTTGAAGTCTCCATTGCATAAGCCTTGATGATTATCTTGTAACTGACTAAAAGTTATCGATTTGTATGGTTCTGTTGTGCGACTCAGAAGCTATCATCAATGTCACAACGTTCGTTTGATTATTTTTTTCAAAAATAATCCTGTTGAGTCTTTTTCCACGATAAGCTACTAAAAGCTTGCACATAGTTATCATGAAGCTTATATCTACTTTTGCAGAAAATTAAAACCCTGTTTCCATTTAACTGACTGTCAGCAATGAACACAGTTTTCGGAACAAGTGATAAAAATATATCCCAATGTGCATTCAGTTTTTCAGTTATGTCTTTCAGGCGAAAAAGATCTGATACTCAATATTTATAAAACCAAAACCATTAGAAAGTTTCATATATGGATACCGATTAATTGCTTCGTATTTGCTATTCCTGTACAAACTCCTACAACAACAAGAACAACAACAACAACAAAGAAACCGTGCTTGTTTGAAACTGTTATACTTCGAAAGGCCAGTATAGAATTATCTGAAAAATGCGCTTTGGAAATTCGTATTTAAAACACTGAGGTCGTCGCTCCAGTTCAACAAAAAACAAAACTGGAAATATACCGTTGTGTTTTAATACGCGGTTCATTTATTCCCTTCAGGAACGCAAAAAAAATGACACAGATAGGACAAGTAGAGAGCAACGAAGAAGTAGATAATAAATAGGTTCATAACTAAATAAAGGGGACTTTTTATGATACACATAGAACAACACTCACAACTCATCCAAGCAGTCGTCTCATTCTTGTAGACTCTCCAGTCAGTCCGTTTCGACAAGGATCACAAGACCCAAGCTTCGCTCTTGTTACAACTCGTCACCAGTGCCTATCTTTGCCACGTCCGGGACTCGAATTCCGGTCCTCTTTTGACGAACCAGTCGGATTGATCACTGCGCCATTAGCCCCATACTAGACAAGACCAAACCATCATAGGTAAAGGCTCAGTCATACTTGCTCGTCAATGATGCGCCGAATTCCTGATAGCTTTAAGAAGAGATACAGCATTCTTCCTGTTAACTCCAGTCGACGATACCTCGACTAGAACTTGCTTTCAAGTTGAAATCACAAAAATCATTAACTTACTGACCGATATTTTGAATATTGTTTAGTAGTAGCGCACATCGGTTTCACATAATTTGAGCATTACTCACAAATGATCGCAACCGTTTCATCCCCATCGGTATTCCAGTCGGTCCCTCTTGAAACGAAGCACTATAATCAAATTCCTGTCTCTTTAGAGCTCATCACTGGTTCCCTTCCTTACTACGGTCTGGACTACAACGGTGTTGCAACATCGCATGCGTCAAACACTTAAAGTGTCGTCACACTCGAACTATTATGACAATAGAAGCTTCCCTGAATATCCGTCCGCTGGTAACACCTTTTCTAACCTCTCCTTGTAAGCAGTCATCGGCGCACAGTTTTGTAGGGCTCTGTGAAACGTGGTTCACAAAATACCACGTTTTTAAGCAATCGGCGCAAAAGTGGCGAATTTTAAGTACTGACCGTGTCAACCAGCCTCTTGTTACTCTGAGCGTGAGTAATATACATAGAAAAGATAAACTGTCGTTTGTTTCCTTTTTTGCGGGAAACAAAAAGGTTGAAATGGACGAAACTGGAAAGAGCTAAAGGTAAAACAAGATGAATATTGGCGGTGAAAATCAGGATATCAGAGGCTGACACCAGATACAACACCAGAAAACTGCAATTCAAACATTATTAACAGCGTATCCGCCAGCGTTGAGCCCAACAGACCACCCATCAATACACCATCGATTCGTTCTTAAGACAATCTTCCAAAATCAAAACAAGTATTCTCTGTACACAAAAAAGATGCACAAAGGTAAATTACGATGGTGGAAAAATACCATGACAAACGACTGTTTCTCAAAGAGAAACGTGAATGATTAAACTACAACACTAGTATCTATAGGATATCGCCGATGAGTTCACTAAAACCTGTGTAACTTGGGAGGAATCTTGCACACTTTGCTTGGTAAACATCTTATGAACAAAATGAAGAAACTCGACAAACCGTCCACTAAGCTTGTGGTACGCTGAGTTGTACATGCACACGCATTTTAGATCACATTAAGAGTAATCAAAAATTCGACTACATTTTATTAGTGCCAGAGAACCGAATTTTCCTATACCAAACTGCCTTCTGCCAAGTGGAATCAATTCTGTTCAAGTCAACTGGATAGAAATTCTAAGAACAACATAAGACCAGAACGACTTAAGACTGAAGAGAGTAATCGATCCGGCTTTCTACGAGTGAACAGTGCTGACGATTCAATTCAGCGTGCGTACACAAAACATACATAGAACGGTCGGTATCTCCATTTTCAAAGTCTCGCGTCAGCCACTCATTTACCGTATGGCGAGCAGAACGTACACAGAAACTGCTGTTGCGGATGGGCAGACATTCACGAGAAGTGACCACCCGGAAATATTCATGTACAGGCTTATGTAGTGCTGATAAACAGTGCCTGGCAGGACGGAAAGTCATATGCCTCAGCTTATCTTACAAGATATATATATATAAGATATATTAATTGTAACTATCCGCAGTACTCGGATTTGCGGGACCAGTAGCATGTGACTGGCGATTCGGACAATAAAGATTGTGCTTTATTGGACGCCTTCTCGCTACAATACGAGTGAACTGAATTCTCAATCACCCAACTAAGACGCTCAGGGAGCAACAAAGATTTTTACACACTCCAGGATAGTACACAGAGTTTACTCTTCAGACACAAATTTTGAACACAGGTCTGAACTCAGTAATATTTTGTAACGACAATTTTCACCGTGTTTCATCGTTTGTAAACTGTTGATCTTGTTTCTAACATTGCTAATCACATACCACGTGCTGAATATCCCTGATTAACGAGATTGGATTTTGTATCGAGGACAGTGTTTGAACGATCACAGAACAAAATAGGCTGTCGCTATCACTCGTTCTTTGCCAAGAGTACTATTGGCTGGGCTTGTAAATTCCACGGATGTCTGACGTGCGTACGGCTATCGCGATCTGCATGTACGGCAGACGCATAACCAACGGCGTAACAACTACTAAACGCGTTAGGCGGGTTTACATGATTGTGTCAACGAACGTTGTGAATGGTGGAACAATTTACAATCGGCTGCATCTTAATGTTACCTAATACATACCATTTTGCATGCCATAATAGTTATTTGCGATAACTCCCCATGCACATAGCCTTGCAGCAATTTTTCTGAGACTGTTCATGAGGTCACACAATCGTTACGTCTTGCGCCATATTGAACTGTGCTCGACCATATCAAAGGTGCTTGAAGCATCGTGGATCAAGGTCTGTGTGGGCAGTTGAATAGTCTGAGACCGGATCACCCAGGTGGTGCTTTGAGTTGGCAAGAACGGAGAATGCACATGTTAGAAGGGACGATGAAGTGTGCCGCTGGTGTGACTGTTACTAGCCGTAACCAGCTTTTGCACATAGTCTAGGGTGGTGTATATAAGTCGTTGGTGGTGACGATGTAGGAGCGTGGATGGGTTCATTGAGTCGTTGAGTAAACATATAACAGCGGTATACAGAATTTGATTTATTTCTTGACATCTTTGGGTTGGAACCTGTTGAACTGCCATGATATTAGTAATCTACACCCGACCTTCATATGATCAGAAGTTGTTTACTTGTTCATACGGTATGCTACGTAAGACAGAATGGTTAGGTAGTAAAAGTTTTAGGTTAAGTGTATTCGATCGTGCTGTGATAGGACTGCTGTGTTTATAACTTTGGTAAAAACTGCCACAGTTGGCTGTTGCTTATTTTTCATTTCAACGTAGGTTATCACAAGTTATCAGGCTAATAAATACCACTATCATCAGTGAAGAGTCCCAATCAGTGAAGAACATGCAGATGACCTGTGAGGACATTGCGGCCGAATTTATACATCCTGCTTACAGTGATTTGTAAAATGCCTTTACTGAAGGCAGACACCCGTTGGGTCTAGCATCATACTCCCCACACTGACTCACGTTGACAACCTTCTAAATTACACGCTATTCTCCGGCTAAACGGATGTTATACATCAAACTGCGTATGTGTGAGTACAGCAGATCGAATCTTTCCGTTCACCCCGTCCTTAAAGTTAAAAACCATTTTTATTTGTCCAGATGATGTTCCAGTGAAATGTGGTTGTCTAATCTTCTGCGATGAGAACCTCTCATCACAAGTAATTGTTCAACCGGATTCCATAAACTTCAGTGGTGTCCTGTAGTGGAACCTGAAGAACCGGAATCCCGCTAACTTTGAAACTGTTACACCCGGGAACTCCACGTCTTCTTTGCCTATAATAACGAAGTGAAAATATATTTCCAAAGACAACATAGAACAAATCACCAACATGAACTTATTGACTGAAGCAGTTGCCTGAGACCACGAGTTATAGTCCGTACAATTGCATGGGTGGGAGAGTAGGTTTTCGACTGAGTACTGATTCCTGCGGCGAACCACACGACGCAACAATGAGTAGGGACAAAGACACTAAACTGAACTTTGTGTACCAGGCCTTTGTTCAACTAATTCGGGTTAAGGTACAGTGCCCGCACACTACGGAGAAACGTTTGGGCCAGACCACGCATGGAGCACGCAATAATTAGCTCGAATGGCAGCGTTACTACCTCAGTACCCGACGCACAACTGACGGTGCTTGTTAGGATGTAACCGGACAGCGGGAAACAGCACTCACGACAGTAAAAACATCGTGTTTCTTTAAAACATAACCGTTACATAGTGGAGGACTAACTTCATACATGAAATTCTTTCAAACATTAGAGAAAAACTCATTGAAACTTATAATTTTCGGTCTTGGCCGCACCATACATTTGTCAGTTTAAAGCTTCTCCACATCACTTTCGCATGTCTCAGTATCAATTTAAGATGTACTGTGTCACATATGGAGCGTCCAACAAATTTCTGTGGCAGCTTACGTGGCGGAATTATTCGGAACCCTCAGGAAATACAACCATCGGGTAAGTTTGATTAGTCCTTCCTAACCATGAATGGTTTCAACTCAGGAATAACTTCCACAGACCAGCGGGTTATCAGGAAATGTTTTTACTTTCGACACCACTGAATCGTGTTCCGTTAGCCGATTCATGTGCTCACTCCGAATCGGCGTTGTGTCAAAGTGTTGCATGAGATTAACCAATTCAGATGGTTCATTCGTTGCTGTCGTCGGGGTAGCTAGAGGAAGACGATTCAAAGCGTCAGTCATGGCGTTGCTGATTCCAGTGATGTAGCGAAGTTTGTAGCAGTAGGAGCTTAGAAGTAACGTCCATTTCTGCATTTTAAGAAAGACATGCTGAAATCTTTTCTTCCCTCCCAGTAATTTCAACGACGGTTTGTGGTCTGTATGGATTCAAGAATACTATCCCTAGACGTACTTGTGTAAGCGTTTGACCCCGAAAATTACAACCAAGGCCTTCTTGTCGAGTTGGGGATAATATTTTTCAGAAGGTTGTAAAGTTCATGAGGCAAAGGCGATTGGTCCGACAGAACAGTCTTCCATTCGATGGCTAGAGGCTGCTCGAACCACAATAGGAACACATTGCACTGCAATATTAGTGGTTTGTGTGCATCGTGATAGGCGAAAGATGAAGAAGCGCTCAACTTCCTATTTACAACAACAAACGCCAGACGCTACATCGAACCCCAAACCCAGGGTGTATTTTTGTGTAACAACCTGTACAGGGGTGAATGTAGTGTGAAAGCATGTGGCAAGAAACGGCGATAGTGTTGCAACATCCCAGAAGTGAACGGAGTTCACGTTCGTTTCTAGGTTCCAGTGCGTCAAGAATACGTTGCAGTTTGTCATCCAGCATGTACAGACGGCTTTTGTCAACTTGTTATTCGAGATAACGAACAGAGTCGGAGAAGAACTCATTTCAATGTGTTTACGCACCGCGTCTTATTGATTTCGTGACGCTTGCGGGCGGTCAAGCTGGCCAGGAACTGTGGCCAATAAACCTCAAGGTCAGTTCCGGTCAATCAGGGAGCGGCCAAATATGCTACTTGTTCTATAGGTTTTAGCGGACATGGTCTCGCAAATAATGTCTGCATGCTAGGCTGACCGATACGGGGATTGGTTGGCTGTCACGAAGTGAGAGAACACGGATCAGCCAGGTGCAGGAAGTAAACGAAGTTAGCTCGGCTGGACTCGGCTACCAGGCTGACCTGAGGGACAGATAACATGGGCGCGGTAACCATTGGAAGCGTGGGTGTGTTCGTATGACGTACGACGCACACAGACTAAACTTAGTAAACAGGCCGTCCGTCGGTGGGTAAATAAGCGATCCGCTTGGACTGGCGCAGATCTCAGCCTTCGTCTTCGTCCAAACGGCCGGATAAAACGGGTGCTCGAACGCTGGCCTCTTGAGTGGCTGTCGGACGGTTGCCTTAACGACTGAAGGTAGGGCTGACGCAGTGTAACACCGACCATCCACGGTATGTGGACACGGCTACAAAATTCGGATCCCAAACCAAAGGGCTCACCCCCCAACGAACAGGCTTCTTAACCGAGCTGAGCCAGCTAGCGGACCAAACGCACCGCCGTAACCACAGCCATCTCGGCCAGAACGGGGGTGAACGTGGACTTGTGGCCATATTGCGTAGGCCCATTGAACCAGCGTTTTTGGTCACCATGGTCCAAGCCAAGTTTGATGAAACCGGGGTGCCGATACGTTGTTTTAGTCGCGTCAGCGCCTGAAAGACAGCGCTGGGCTTGGAACGAGCGTGCTTCGATGAGATCAAACGAATAACCTGAAAGGACTACAGTCCCCCCAGTGGATTGTGCTATCACAATAATTTTTTCACCGTGTGATGGATAATAAAACGCTGCATTCAGGTACGACGTGGACTAGCAAATTATCAAACGGCTGACCGGAATCTAAAAGGTTTCCAACAGAACATGGAGCGTTTCATGCTGTAGTTTTATACTTACCGCGTTATTTGTGGACTCTGACGTGTTGTGGGCTTGTTATTAAACCGTGTCGTTACGCTTACTGTCAGCGTGTCTCATCTGACCAATTTACCCATATGTGTGCCAATGTGAATGCAACTTGCGGCGTTATTGAGATCGAAGTGCACGGCTCGTTCAAAGGTTCGGCTCAGATTGAGGTGCGCTGTCCCGTAGAAAACTGCACTGTGCTGAAAAATACTGTGCGTAAATTGGACTGGACAGACTATCGTGTTAGAATACAGAAAACGTTGCTGGACTGCGGTTAAGAGAACGATGTGTCGCTTTCAGGAAAGCAGCTACCGATGTCGAGACATCTTTTGCACTCTGCGGATGAAGCATACGCAGCACGTAGGTAGTGTTGAATGCTGCTTACTAGAACTGCGTAAGTCGTGATGTATGTTATCCGAAACCCCATGTACATTTCATGCAATAACTACTTGGTCTCTGTTCTCAACTGCTTTTTGGATGTTACGTTTGGTTAACGCGTATCTCTGACTTGTGACAACTGATGACAAAGCTGAAACACCCAGAGTGATAGACCGACTGTGGTCTCCAAGCCTGGGTGGTCAATGTCCGAGTGGGTGCCAAACCGATGAATGTTTCATAAAGAGAGCAATGAATTGAGTGAATTGCTTCCATGTGATGCAATTTATGATCCACCAACGGAGTGGGTGAGTTGGTGTCACTTCGGATTTCCTGCATCTGCGCACGAAAGTCGAATACGAAAAGAAGGTTTCTCACAGCATCATTAGCAACTATTTCGACGGGAGATTGACAACGACCCAAAGTTTACACTTGACCGCCAAGACCGCCATTACCGAGTTGAACAAATAGAAGAGAAAAATTTACAGACATATAAGGCTGCAAGGGACTTTGTTAATTGGGTTAGTGAAAGTAAGACATATTCAAACATCTAACCATATTTATTCATTTGGCCAAATTCATCTAATCTGCAATCGTTCAGTGATCATCGCGTAAATGTTATCCTTCACCGACCGACCTGTGTTGTCTCATTCCGTAAGAGCCGACCAATCTCTGTATCTGTCAGCTTACCATGTGAACGTTAGTTGTGCAACCCCGTTCGTCGCTGAAACCTATAGAAACCCTTTGAGACACTTTAAATTAAGATCGAAGCAATCTCAACCGGATAGGTCTTACAACAATGATGCCGTTTCTGTCGCTGATCCGGCGGCAGTTGAAATTAGTCTACGCTGTTTGTCAGAATATAAAAAATTATTTTTTTTGTTCCGTGGGTGGGCCGCGTTCATGTAATAAAAACACGCGCTATAAGATTTATATTCACGATACGGTATTTCCTCGTCCTACGTCCTCATCATCAAAACTTACACCTCTATTTCAAGTAAGTATAAAACACAAACACGTAAAACTCAGTCGCAATGGCACAACCGGAATCCTGATTAGTATGATATGAAAATTTCCGTAAACTCTATTTAAACAGTCTTCTTCATTAGTGCAGAAAGAAGACATACGTTGCGATATGTCAACATTTTTTTTACTCCAGGTAGTCACACACGTAAAACGTGCAGGTTATGCAAAAGACAAATAGAGATATAAAGTTTATGGACACGCATACACTAACACCAAGTATTATGGCACACGATCCTAGCTGCAGAGCGAAAATAGTGTCAGTAGGTGCTTCGTACACTCTAAACACTGCTTCGTGTCAGGCTGTTCTCCACAGTTTCACTTTCTCCTTTAACCATTCCAATACTGCAGTAGGCGCATCCATTCGACCATCCACGAATAGTATAGTCCGACCTTTTCACCTTATTACACGAATGCGTGTCGTTTACGATTGCGCGCTCAACAGTTTACCCTGTTGTACTGCTCATATGTCTCCAAATAGGGCACCATCAAAACAGAATAAACGCAATGTGGCAGGTTTCTGACATATTTAACAGTGTAATGACAATGCCATCACTTCACGACGCACAGTAGATCACCAAGACCCTTATAAACAGCCCAAGATCGACCTATTTCTGGACCCAAAAAATGTATTCCATTCCGTTATTCAAAATGCTCTATGGAGTTTGCCCCATTCTAGATAAGTTCTGATAAGGTATGTCAACGATCACAACAGACAACTTAGCAATTTTCAACTCGGTCCACAAGAACATAAGTTTTACACTAGAAGCTGAAGCTAACGATCAACTAGCCTTCCTGGACGTACTAATCTAGCGCCGTGCTGATGGAGCTGTTCAATTCACTCTCTACAGAGAGAACTCTTGCAATGGGCAGTACATCCGTTTCAGCAGCTTTGTTACTCCGATGCAAACAAAATATTCTCATAAACTGTCTGACTGATAGAACGATGAGAATATGTACACGGGATATGACCACTGATGAAGTGTCTTTCCTGTGCACAATATCCTAGCAAAATGGCTACCCGGCACGATTTGTAGACAAGGGTATGCAACGTCGCGAGAAAAAGAACATGGTGCTCCTGGTGGAAAAAGCGGTGTACATTTCGTTACCATTCAAAGGTGACATGCTTGCTGAAACAGTCACTGGGAGACTGAACGTTGTCGTCAACACAACATCCTGCTGTCAGATGGCGAGTCTATCTCAACTCTACACCAGCTTTGTGCCTACGCCCAAAAGACAAAGTGCCCGTTTGCGCAGCTTCCCTTCGTGTATATTCATTTACTTGTTGCTGTGGTAATAGTTACGTCGGTTGCATGACCAGACGCTTATTTGAACATATTCGTGAGCGTTATCCAGCCTAGATCAATAGCCCAGTCACTAAGACCATTATCAGCGCAAGTGTGATACATCTCGTCGATTCGCACCACATCGTCAACCAGGCCTCTTCATTCCGTCCGATTTGAAGTTGAGAACGTTCGATCAAAAGCCGTTAGATTCCGAATTTGGTCACAGCTGAGACGACCGGAATCCGACTGAGTAACCCGTCTTTGTGCGTACGGGAGCGTTTTGTTCAAATCTTGCAGTTGCCATGGCCTACCACTCACACCACGACTGATCAAATTGGTAATTATGATGAAACTGTATCAAAATGTCTCCATATGTATCGATGACGTGCATTACCTCACCTGAAGTGGCTACTTGTTTTTGTTTTTGTTTCGCTTTAACAACAATGTTTCACGTAAATGCTATGTATTTCGCCCGAAAACGAGCTTGCTCGCTACACCGTATTTTTTCTGATTACAACAATCCTTACTGATGAGTAGTCGGAGATTTGATTTATTTTCAAGTTGAACATCACTCACATTCGATTGCAACCTTCGCACTCACATAGACTTTCCGGTCAGCCTCTTTCGAAAAGAAGCACTAGACTCGAGTTCCACTCTCATTAGAGCTCGTCAGTAGTGCATATCCTTGCCGCGGCCGGGAGTTGAACTCCGGCCACGCTTTTCATGAGGCAACCGTGTTTACCACTGCGTCATTAACCTCACATTAGGCGCGACCGAATTATCAAATCCGAACGCTTGACTACTCTCGCTTGTGAACAACGATCAGGTTGCCCAATCGTCTGGAGAGGAGACACAGTAAGTGTCCTGTTAACTCCAGTCGAGAACCCCGCGATTAGGACTTCCGAGACAGGTCGAGATCACTGCTCTCATTAACCCTGCAAGGCGATATTTTAGATTACTGATGAGTAGTCAGGGATTTGGTTTATTTTTTTCCTGTGTATGTATCTTTGTATGTCACTGGTGAATCACGGGGATTTGGTTGATCTTAGCAGTCTAAAATATCCCCTAGGAGATTTAATGAGATCGGCTATTTCGACCTGTTTTGGTAGTCCAAATCGCGTGGTTGTCGATTTGAACTGATGGGACAGTTACGGTGTCTCCTCTCGAGACGATCCGGCAACCGAATCATTGCTCACATACGAAACTGGTTTAGCGTTCAGCTTTGATAATTCGGTTGTGTCTGGTGTGAGGTCAATGGCGCACGGTTCAGGTTAACCGCTCCTAAGACAAATCCAAAGATGTGAAACAATTGGTTACCTCGAACATTTTGAACAAAGCAGATAGAACATGAAAACTGGTAGATGCAAGCATTTCGTATTGACTCATCAGTACCAAACTTACAATAACACGGGTGGGCTTTTTTAAAACAATCGATTTGAAGGGTGGAAAATCAATAAGCGAGAGAGGATAAAACATTAAGTCCAGGGAAGGGTCAGGTTCACGAACAGTTGTNCAGAAGTCCGCGTTACCGGAGAATGGTAATGTTTCTGAAACGCATAAACAGCCAGTTTCCTCAGTCGCTAGACACGTCTTGACCACCGGTCATGCTACCGATCCATCTTGTGCATTCAAAATCCTGTTGCGACATTCCAACCCGAGATTCTTACGGTTCGCTGAAGCAGTTGCAATTAATCGACTCAAACCAGCTCTCTGTGTTCAGAAACAACTGTTCGTGAACCTGACCCTTCCCTGGACTTAATGTTTTATCCTCTCTCGCTTATTGATTTTCCACCCTTCAAATCGATTGTTTTAAAAAAGCCCACCCGTGTTATTGTAAGTTTGGTACTGATGAGTCAATACGAAATGCTTGCATCTACCAGTTTTCATGTTCTATCTGCTTTGTTCAAATCCAAAGATGGGTGCAAAAAGCAAATTTGTTTCGCTCCAACAACGTGTGTGACAAGGAGGAAATTACTAGGTATTTATATGGTGCATGGCGACCTACAAACGTTTTCGAACTAGAAAATCGAAGGACAGACATCAAAAAGTAGTTAAGGTCACTAAGCCACCGGTGAGCATAGCGGAACAGAGGCAAGACAGGTACGAAGATAGAGAAAATTACCTCTCGACTGTTCACGACATTTCCACTCATTCTGATTGGAAAGAATCGTTGTCTCGAGGAAGGCGGTTTTGGGTGGGAAAAGATGGATTCCTCTAACACATGATAGTTTGGAATAGAACACTCAGAGTTCCGCAAAATCCCATAGTGCATTTTCAACCAGGTAATCACCTAACAGATATTTGGGAAGTGGATAACACTGATGGTTGGGAACAGCGGTGGTGCTGTTGTTTGTAGCACTGATGTCACCTCGCCTGGTGATGAAACGTTTGCAACCTAAATGCCAAGCTCGGCGAACATATCAATACCAAGTGGATAACACTGTTAAACATGGTTCCTCTGTAGACAAAACAAAGGCCACGTTAAATAATAGTGTGACGTGACTGTTCTTCAAGACAAGTGATTTCCATCTTTGAAGCGTAAAGTGCCTTTATATGCGTTTTGGAGTGACCTCATCTTTAATGTTGCAGGCATGTTGCTTGGGACTGTCAATCACTTCACCTACCGACGTTGTCACATGTGAATGGCATGCGTCATTGATGACGAGTTATTCATAGGGGTGGCGAGAGTGCGGAGGGCATGTGGGTGATTCCGCTTTCATTTACTGCTAAGAGTCTGGAAACTGTGATAAAACAGGATGCAGACCACATATACGTTGAGAACAATTTTGACCCCAGAGAAAGTTGAACTAAAGAGATTTGTTGAGTAGGGAGCCACGTAGCTGTCTATGATCAAATGATGGGTACATGATTGAAGATTGATGCATAAAATTGGATTAGGCATAATCGTAGAAATGACAGGAAACAGACAAACGTAAGGTTCAAACGTAAGTTCGATGTAGAATAATGCCCGGTTTAACGAAAGTACTGATAACAACAACTCAAATGCACGCGATCTAGGTGGATCGGGGCTATTCAAGTGGGCAAGGTGGAAATGATGCGATGTGGAGCCTTGGGATAAGGTGTAGTTCAGCATTTGCACCCGTTGTCCTTAGTCTGTTGCCTTCTGAAGCGAAGCGTGGTCATTGTGTCGTCCATATACGAACCTAGTTACTTGTAGGTCAGGGCACCATCTGCGTTACGCACGAGTATCACTCAGTGAATGCACACGCGTGTGTGTATGCATGTGACACTGACAACGAGTGTTGATAGAGAAGAGCTGGCTGCCAGTCAGATGAGTGAAAATGAGAATCCCTCAATGGAGATGTGCGGTCTGACCGAGATTGTCAGATCACGCTTCAGCTCGTAAAGCCCGTAAATATCGGTCCATGTGGCTTTAGTTGCGGGGCATGTGTTTGCGTGGACGATAAAAGTACAAGGGTTCCTGACCAGATGTGACGAGAATGACCCTTTGTGCTATCATGGCGCGGTGGTCAGGCCTGTGTGCAGCTTCGATCCGGCAGTTTATAATGACTAAGACATAGGTACTCTCAAATTCAAACATGTCAGATTGTCCAAAGAGGAGCAGTCGGACAAAAAGCAGTTGGGCTCGTTGTAAATGTTGTCGATGTATCGCTTTTTCTCTCAACTTGATGATTGTTCTTGTCTGATCTGGTTTGTGTGTGACGTGTTTTTCTCTGCGGTAGTAATCGTATTCTGTTTGATGAATCTATAGGTGTATAGCAATCGAGCCTGTGCGTAGGCACCACAATTTTGTCGTACCTCGTGCTCGATTTCGTTGGAGTTATGTGTTCGTGTGCGTATGTGTTGTTTTTGTCTAGTGTGTGTGTATTCATATGAGCATATCCATTCCACTCCTGTTAACGACTGCATCGGCCAACAGCCTGGTCGTCGACACTTAATCCGCTCCTCTTTTCAGAAACTTGGATGTCTGCGGTCTTCTATGCATTCTTTTCTTTGGCTTTGTTGGTGAACTGTATGATGAATGGTCTGTCTGGCTTTTCTTAGTTCTGTGAGGATTTTGTTTTTCATCCTTATCTTCTCTGAGATGCACTTACCTGCACTCCTATAGTTCAATGTTCCTCGTATTACACTACACAAATCGTTCTTAGTTTATATCTCGTCATTGCAGCCTCTCTTTGTTTAGTCTCCGAGAGATAAGAGTTCCTTTTCCTTACTAGCCAATCAACTGGCTGACCAGTGTTGGCCGGCTGGACACAAAACACCACTGGCACACCTCACGGTCTTATTCCTTCGGGTTTACACTGGATATGTGATGTGTGGGTGGAACTGCAAGTTGTGCGACGCAAGCCAATTGCGGTGGTGGTTAAGCGCAGGCGTCCATTGGTTTTGGTCACTGTGACAGGCTAATCCGAATCGGATGCCGACAACCATGTGTGCTGCTACACATGGATCGATGCAGCGCCACAGAACGGCCGGAACGGCGCACCGCCCTGATCGTGATGGAACTGCGTCGATATGGAATCGACGCAAAAGCCTCGAGTGAGACAAGGTTTGCAGATCAAGATGAGCTCCGAGAAGCACGTGCTGGGTAAAACTTCTACTGGATAGGTTACCTGGCAGGCGGTGCTTGGGAGCATGGTGTCCGTTTCGCAGTCGCCGGCTGCATCAATGCTTTGATGACAGGCGAACTACATGGCATCAGCCCTCGAATGCTGTCCATGCGTCTGTGACTCGGTCGAGGTAAGCGTACCATATTTTTTAGTGTTTACCGTCCACCTATGTAGCAGATGATGCAAAGCATCAATTCTATGATCAGCTGTCCGCCACAATCCGGTGGGCACCGAGTGTTTATTCTGGGTGACCCGTACGCTCTAGTTAGGCGCGACTGCGTAGCTTGGCCGGGAGTCCTCGGATCATACGGCATCAGTTCAGTCGACGAGAACGGTGGTCGTCTGTTGCACGTATGTACTTCTCACGAGCCAGCCATCACGAACACCCGATTCCAGTTGGATACGAGTGAAATCACGAATTGGACTCACACATGAAGCGGCCATCATCATTTGCCTGGTTGCTTTATTGTGCGGTAGCGGGGCATTCGTGAACTGCGTATCATTAGAGTGATGCGTGGTGTAGAGTGTAGCACCGATCATAGGTTAGTCAGGACCAAACTGTTTTTCCACTTATGTAAGTCTGTTTATTGTACATCATCCGGACAACGGCAAAAGCTGGGTGTCAAACGATTGAAGAACATGAACAACGAAATCAGAAGACCGGTTTTGCAAGACGGTAATACCATTTCGTATGTTCTCGTCAGTTGATACACATAACAGCGGTGTACATTAGAAAATATTTAGGCGAATTAAGTTCATACATCAAGTCAATGTGTACACTAGTCTGTCATTGGTCAGACCCATGGCAGATGTAGGTTCACCGTCGACAGCTTTTGCACACAGGACTGGGTTGTGACGCATGACTGGCATCGCCTCGAGTGACTCAAGGACGACGGGCTTTTGATGGCGCATCGAAACACGGAAGGCGTTTGTAGGGTCGACCACACATCCAGTCACCAACAGGAGTCTAGCGATCGATGAAGCCGGCTTACGTTGTTTGGTGGGGCCGCGTCGGGTCACGTCACACATCAAGTCCTCGATATACTTGAGCACGTGTTCTGTCAATGTAAACGTCACCGCAACTGTAGGTGAACTGGTAGATACCGTGTGAAGTGGACAGCTCTGGTGTCCGCGTCGTAATTTGAGGAAGTGTGAGTGACTTGGTGCGACTGAGTAAACACAGTATAATTGTATTGTACGTCCGCTGGATGACCTGCATAAGTCGTCGCATTAGAGACGACATATTACTCTCTTTTGTAAGGTAGTCGCATGTACACCGGCTTCTTCGGGACAAACGTTTCTAGTGGGTTCATTATTTCCGGTCTGCTGTGAAAATCAATAAAACCTCGTGGATAACCGCTGGAGACCAGGGTATCACCAAAAAATTTCAACTCTGTTTCTAGTGTATCACCGTACATACAGTTCGCGCTCTGTGAAACAGACGAATCAACAAGTGTTTGTGTTGTATGGATGAGATACTGTTGAAATTCAGATATTGTCCTCCCCAGGTGGACTTACGACGTATCGATCGACACACTGTACCACCATTCCGTCGCTTGATGCTGATGTCCAGAAATGCGAGTGAGTCTTTCTTTTCATATTTACACAATAACGTCAGATTTCGGCGCGAAGAGTCCAATAAATCCATTGATTTTTATATTGTTTCTTTGTCTGGTGCGAATGCCGTTATATCGTCAACATAGCGACGATAAACCGGGCTGTCATGCTATGTATTCGTGAGAAGGAGCTCAATCATAGACATAAATAATTCAGCCAAAATCGGTCCTAGAGGACAACTTGTCGCAACCCTGTCTATTTGTTTAAATCCCATGTTTTGAAAGTAAAATATAATACTTCCAGCACACAATAATAGCAAAGGCTTCAAGATGTTGGGTGGGATATGCAGCTTTATGTTGTGAGCCAGTGCAGTCACAGATAAAGTCGATCGTCTCTCTTAATGGCACAGTTGTCGAAAGCGAATTTACATCAAAAGAGCACATAACTTTTTATTTCAAGTCGGCATTATCCAGAATTCTACACATCTCAAACGTGTCTTTCAGACAAAATTTGGAAGTGATTGCGCAAACTGGCTGTAAAACATCCACTAATCACTTGACCAGTTTGTGATAAGGTGAACACGCCATCGCAAGGATTGGCCGCAAGGGCGTTTGCGATTTGTGAATCCTTGGTAAACCGTATAACTGCGGAGTCGTACCTCCAATAGGTTTCACAAAATTGTACTGTCTCTCAGTTATGCATCCATGTAAGAGTGAAATCTCCAATTCATGGCAAATTTGTTTCTCCACCAGCATTATGTTGTCAGGTTGGCTGCTCGATAGAAACTCTGTTGTCTGAAAGGATGACATTCATCTCCTCCACATGTTGCTGCTTGTCCATCACCACAGCTCCGGACTGTTTGTCAGGTTTTAAAACAATTACATCCTTCTCGTTTGCTAGTTCCTTGAGGACTTGATAGTGTTCACCCTGCAGTTAAAACTGCGTTGGATGGGAGCATTGAAAAGAATGATGACAAATCTATCAGTTTAACTTTAAAACAGTTGTGGTTGTCCTCAGATGTGGGCTCCGGCTCTCCCAATTGATCACATAGGTTTTCGAATTGTGCTTCCATTTGCGAAATGTCACCGATCCTATGCGGGCATTTAAATGGAAGTCCAAGAGAAAACACTCCCAAATGAGGGAGCGAAAAACATCTCGAAGAGAGATTCACAACTAATTTATGTGGATTGATGGGAAATGTGAGACGAGGACTGCTTTTCAGCGTGCCGTTACCGGTCTCATGCAAGATACTCCTGTATCCGCCACCCATGACGGTTTTATATCAGCTGAAGAGATAGATCAAGACAGCAACCACCGAAACGATCAATGTCGAACGCCATAAACGTCGGGACCGGGCCATGACAACAACGCGACTATCTCCAGCTTGGTGAGAGAAAAGAAGGCGGTATTTGCCGCTTCCACCGTGCACTCGGACAATGAGAACAACAGAGCGACATTCGCTGTCAGCTGGTCGAATGTGTTCGCGGAATTAAGGAAGACTGGTGGAAGAAGCAAGATGAGCGGATTCAAAGCCACGCCAATCGTTGACAAACAATGAGTTCAACGGTTCGATTAAGACGATTTTTGGTCCATCCGTCCAGTCTACCAAAGTAGTGGTTGAAGCGGACACCAGCTGTTCGTGCACCCAGCCAGAGGGCAACATCAAAGTGTGACGCAAACACTTTGGTAGCCTACTAAACTGTCCTGCTACCATTGACTGGATGACTGTGAACAGTCTGCGCAACAGGCCATCAAACCTTCACTTGTTACCGCACCGGTTTTGCCAGAGAAGAAGAGAGAGATTAGACAACTCAGCAATGGAAGAACTGCAGCCGCGAATGGATTATCAGGTAAAATCCTGAAGAACGGCGGGTAGGCGCTGAAACGCGCTTTGCTCCAACTGGTTCACCCACCTGGGAGCAGGAAGAAATGTCACAAGAGTTTAACGGTGCTCTGACGGTACTTTCGTTTAAAGGTGAGGTTAGCAAGCAATGACTTAACGGGGCATCAGTCTGCTGAGCTTCGTAAGTGAGGTGCTGGCAAGAATCCTCCTGAACTGACTGAATGCAAACGTTTCAAAGGCCAATGTTCCAGAGGAGCAATTTGCGTTCCGAGCAAGTCACAGTACCATCAAATTGGTATTTATTACTTGACAATTTCAGAAGTTCTGGACGTTGTGGACGGTGCTCGGTAAAGTTGGATGCCCAGACAAGTTCGACAACTTGATTAGAATGTTGCATGTGCGTATGAAGGCGATGGTACAACCGTGTGGTCCGGCCTCTAAAGATTTTGACACTGTCACTGGCGTGAAGCAGTGTTGTATTCTAGCCCCAACCCGGCTACATGCCTCAACGATGCGCATGCTTATGTTCCCACATAACAGCACGCTCTTCCCACATAATGAAGACGAACTACAGGGACTGGCTACGACTTTCGTGACCGCGGCAATCAAGGTTGGATTGGAACATCAACACAATCCAACGCAGTCTTTTCCGGGCGGAGGTGTTCTTCCCGTACCTACGACTGAAATTCGCATCAATGCATATGTTGTCGACAGCTGCGCAGACTTTTGCTATTTGGGTGGCAATTTGTCCACAGAGGTGTCCGCGGGTCGCGAGCTGAGGGGGCATGTGGCGAAGGCTAATGCTGCTTTCGGACGTCTTGGAAGACTTGTGTGAAAGAATCATAGCCTGAAGATGGTTACCAAGCTGTGTACCTTCCACTCAATGGTGTTGTCTATACTGCTGTACGGCAATGAGACACGGACATTGTACCAGCGGAACGTGAGCTATCTGAGACGCTTCCATGTGCAGTGTCTGAGGCGCATCTTGGGTATTCGGACATGGTTCCGAACACTGGGGTACTGCGGCGAGCGGACATGAACGGGATGGAAGTCATGTCGATGGTCAATCAGCTCCGTTGGCTCGGTCATGTCCGTCGGATGGGCGATGATCGTATTCCGAAGCAGCTGTTGCAAGGACAAGTGAAAACAATTAAGAGAAATCTTGGTGGCCAAAAGCGGAGATACCAGGATGTCGTGCAGGTAGGTCTTTCACACTGTAACATCGGTCAAAGATGTCAGGAAGTTAGCGTTGAACCGGACGGTCTGGAGAAACAGGATCCGGACGAGCGCCCTTAAGTTCGATGTGCAGCTATTGCTCGACCATGAACGGAAGCGCGCGGTGCGCAAGAGTACCATCAGTGCCCTATGTCGTGATGACATTACTTTATGGCGATGCGATGCGTGCGGCTGCGAATGTGCTGAACATTCGGGATTAGTAGGTCAACAACGCACTCAGTATATCGTCGGTCAAGAGACAAGTTAGGGCCGAGTAGCTTATACCTAACAGATCCATTTTTTTTGTTCACATTAACCAACGACTGCCATCATTTAGAACCCACCTGCTCCCATTTCCAGGAACCTGAATGTCTGTGGCCTTCTACCTTTTCTCTTCTTCAGCTTTGTTGGTGTACTGGGTGGCGAATGTTTCGTCGATTTTCTTCCAGTCCAGGTTTGAATTCTGATTTTTCTTTATATCCTGTCTAGAGTACACTAACATATACTCGTATATTGAGCCACTTCTTGCGTTATATTTTCAATATTTTTCTTCCCAGTTTAGGCCTTACCACTGGAGTCTCTCTCCGGTTACTCCTCTGTAGATAGGGGTTTCAATTTCAAGCTAGCCTATGAATTAGCTAACGAGCATTGGCCAGCTGAAACACAAAGGCGTCCACTCATGCGTTTCCTGATCTTATGCAGTCCGGTTTACACTGGATAGGTGGTGTTTGACTGGTGCCACAAGCGGTTCAGCGCAAGAAACCCGTTGTGATGGTCAATTGCAGGCGTCCTCTGGCTTTGGTCACTGTGACAGGCCAATCCAAATCGGATGCAGCCAACCGTGGCACCAATAACCACAGTGCCGACAAGAAAGAGCACGCTACCAGTCAGATGAGTGAGGTGAGCGGTCTGACCGGGATTGTCAGATCACGCTTTAGCTCGTAAAGCCCGTAGAAATCGGTCCATGTGGCCTTGGTTGCAGGGTACGGGCTGGAGTGGGACGATTGAAGTACAAGGTTGGCTGACCAGAGATGAAATGAATGAATGGCTGAGACTGAGCGTAATTAATATCAAACATTAGGGTCTACATACGGTAATGGACGGTTACTGAGTTTCTATAAATCCAGTCTTAAATTATCTATAACAATACTGTTATTGAGATTCCTTATAGTTTATTGTTATTTGTTACTACACTTAAGCTGGACGAACCTACAACAGACAGACCTATCGTGTGAGTATTGTGCATTCGTTAGAGCATGAAAAATACTGGTCGTCGAAACTCTGAATATATCGCTTTTTTGTCTGTCTGTTCGGCACCTAGGATTGCGAGTCTGATGTTGATGGCATAGTTTCGGTGAACCGAATAAAATAGCATAACGACCACTACACAATTTATATATTCTCTGTGCACACTCTGCGACAAAAGAAGAGCCAAAAACGATGAGAACATGACGTGTTTTCTGTACACCAGCCAACTTCACTCAACATGTAGGCTGATTCCACTTTTGGTTCTTAAGGCTGTAAATAAGGATCCAACTGAAAATACAAGGTATGCATGCCAAATCTTATTTGCGTTCCAGCGGTGCGATCTGGCTGCAGCATGATGAATTCGTCGAGGCCAAGTTGTGCGCGGCCGCTGTCCGATAAAATGAATTGAGAAGAGTATGATCCAACATAACTCAACATGACCGCAGTCAGACATACAGATCGAATTAGTCCGTCCGTGGTTCACACGTCCGACTTGGTGAAATGGAAGTGTGGATTTTAAACCGTCATCAGAAGTATCCATACTCACATTTTGTACATCCTAGGGAAGTAAGTTTGCGAACGAACAAGATAACGGTAAGGAGTGCGTTACGCCCCTACCCTACCCCGCCCAGTTCGATCAGTGCTTACATTTAGCAACATGTTAGCCCAGTTGGTAATCACCTAGCGAAAACCCGTATGATGCAACTGGTTTGTGTCGACTCAAACCAAAAAGAACTCACATCCTGAATATATCGTTTTTCAGGAAGAAACAGGTTTCCATAAAACGAAGCACCCCGATAAGGACAACATTTTCGAACCAGCTGTCCAAGCCGATCTTGATAACGCAACACGGATAAAACGGCCAAATAAGACGTTGATAGGAAGTGGAATAACAAGGCCACAGAACTGAAAGGTACCAAGCGACGCCTACTGTTTTCACATGACCATAAAACGTCACGTCAGAGTCCAAATATGACGCGACAAACGTAAACACATAGCATGACGTGCCTCAAAGTGTGCGAAAAAATTGTTAGGTTTTGGTCTGTCTTCTACACGTCTCTAAATCTGTTTCGTTCATGAATGTGGCTATTATCTATCGTTTAGTAGGAAAACTATCATGATGACACAATCCCTTAGGGAAATATTGTATTTCTACTTTGTCTACTTGCACTCACCGGTGCATGCGGCCTCCAGTCCAACATTGCCTTTCAAGTGCCGAAACGATTACAGAGACGCGTGTAAGCAACCAGATGTTACCGAGCGTGAACCACAGTGGCTAAAACACTGGGTTGATGGTGTCGAGTGACTTCACTGAAAATGCGCGTACATTCCCACCCTAACCGCAGCCAACTGACATGGCCATGTTTTCGGCAGTGTGTTGTGTCCGTTCGCTCACTTTACTCGGTTAGAGAGTGGGGCCATCCGGTAAACCCTTTGATCTGCACTCCGGATTTCGACGTCGGGAGAGAGTTCCGGGACATATGGTACATGGACCATCACTTTTTAAAATGTCTTCGGCTGTTACTGAATTTAACAGTGAACTCGTTAAATCACTTATCAATGTACGATTCGCCGGTTTTTCTACTTCTAGTTCGTAATTAGGACTGATAAGGCGAACTCATTGGTCATGATATATACATAAGTTGTACAATCCACCTCAGCTGGGATTGTGAAGCAGGTAGGCAATCTCGACGTCCACAATTTGACTGCAGGAGCAAAAGCCACATAAGCTATTTTCCAATATGTGAGGGATCACAAACTACCGCAATTATTTCATGACACTGGTGAATCCGATCAGCCGTCATATCCCCTAATGTTCAGAACAAAAGGCCGGATGGGCAAAGAAAACACCAGCCCCCGAAACAAACACAACAAACCGAATTGCATTAGACTCTAAATAAGCAAAGCGCTGCATAGTACATGCTCCCATAACACATTACAGGGGTCTGGGAACGATTTATATTATCAATCGAAATCTGCACTGCTGGAAAATGCAGCCACAGTGCCTTCAGTGCAGTTACGATTAGGTTGTATCATCTTCACTGCAGTAGTTAGTGAGAAACTAAATGACTTTGTCCAATGCACCTGTCATTCTCACGATGGCTTTTTCGCACGCTTTAAAATAACCGTTCGCTCGTTTTGAATGATCCAGTTGGGTCGTTTGGTCAACAAGGGGCTATTGATACACCTGTATACCATTTTCTGTGAGCAAAAAACGTCCCATTATGGTTGATCTGTTGTACAACAAAGTAACTCGAGTGATCATATCGCCTCATAAGCACATGTTGAACCAGGATATTTGCTGAAATCCTCGAAATGATTGCTTGATTGCTACGTGGGTACACCGGAAATGCCAGTGGTTAACTGCAAACAGGGAGCATTGAGTGACTCATTTCTCAGTTTTGTGAACAAAATGATATACCATCCACAAACGGAGAAAAAGCCAAACAAAATGAAAACGGGAAAATAGTTTTGAACGGGGCGAAAATTTTCGGTTGGACTGTCATTTAATATGTGCAAGCGGTATGAGGATCTGCTCTAAAATAATGTTTGCAAATCATACGGGATCAGAGGTTATCTTACTCTAACTGTAAATCGGCCGGAACAAAAATTAACCATTTAACTCTGGAGAGTTGTTTAAAACACACTTACGGTGACAGAACTGGAGTATGTATGTGAAATAAACGAGGTAAACGAAGTGACACAGTCCGGTTAGCGCGGAAAACTTTTCAAAGGGGTTCTCATACGTAAGCAAAAATTTTTCCTAATGGCGTCCTATCTAAAGAAATGACTGTAATACACCTGCAAGCGTTTTACGGTAGAGAATATCACCCCTCATCGTTTGTATTGTAGCTTGGTCCTATCGATGGTACAAGAGAGACACTTCCTACTGAAACAACACTGCCTGCGTTTTCAAATGTTGGGCTGAAGAAATTTAACCGGAAGAACTGAATACGGCAGAAATTATATAATCACATATCAGCTGCATAGCTGGATTTGAACGCTTTCGGTCAATTTCAGACTCTTTCGAGTGTTACCTTGGACTTGACACCTAGGGTCGTAAGAATGCCTTTTGGTCATGTCTACGCTCAAAGTAGTAAACATTTAGGACCATGAACATCTAACACCCACGGTCTGATATATGGCAGCGGAGCTGGTTGTATCACCACCGTGCCAATATCAGCAAAGCTTAAACCAAAATTAGGAACATCTTTTTGTAAGTAATTGGAACGCACAAATCATTAATACAAAGTCGGCGTAAAAGAGTGGCTCAGTGGTGGAAAAAGTACAACGATACAAAATGGAAGTTGGGTCTTTACACAGACACAGGTGGGGATATCAAGTCTAGTCCATGCAATATGGTCAAAAAGCATTTTGTTGGGATACGGAAAGAATCCAGCGCTAAGTTTGGCCTGAAGACAGGAGACAATCGTCAGTTAAATAAAGACTACCAGCGGCTTCTTTCGGGCAAAAAGGTTATATTAAAAGAATGGACAGATGTGTGCGTGCCTGGAGTAGTACTGTTGAGTCACCACTGACAAAGTGGTATTTCCCCCGTTTTTTCCTGGTAATGTGCATCTCGGAATCCGGAGAGTGCAACAGTATGGCGACTCCGGGAGGACCTATGATGATGGAACTTGAAGCACATGGGGAGGGACTGAGAGACAGACTAAACAGGATAGATGTGAATAAGGCGGTGGGGTCGGATAGCATCTGTGAAAGAATAGAGACCATGAGGGCTGCGTTGCAAGAACTTCATCGAGGGATTAAATCTCTATCATCGGGTGTCTCCTAAGCCACATGATTGTAGGAAACAGAGTTGTAACCACAAACAGGACGAGGAGGTATGAGGTGGAAAACTACCTCAGTTAGCCGAACCTATTAAAAAGGAACACAGAACAGGATCGTGAAGCATTTTATCTGATAACCACATTCTACCTGGGAAACAACACGAACTCGTGAGAGGTAAGCCCTAGTTTACGAGCCTGGTTTACTATGATTGAGCGAGTCGAGGTCAGAGAAACAATCGGTTCAGTGAACTATCGCTTAGTACATCTCAAACTTGAGGCAACCGGGCTTCCCTCAATGGTGTACAAATGATTAAATCATTTCTTCATTAACTATACCTATTACGAAGAAGTAGTACGGGCAATTTTCACCGAGGGTCAGGGGTATATCTCAGGAATTGGTGCCGGTACCATCGTTGTTCATCAATACCCTGAAGTAACACCGCTGCATCTTTATGGATGAACTAATAGCTGCGACAAGTCCGTATAGTACACGCATGTATGGAGGTCTGGATACAGCTAAAAGAATCTAAATAGGCACCGTTTATCACGAAATATACACAAATTCAGTCAGCTGATCTCTGAAGATCTACGAAGATTTACATAGTCCATGGTGAGGAAGGAGAAAGTTGGGCAGAGCAGATCACAGCCTTTCATAACAGCAGCGTCCAGAGGCTGTTAAAGTGAACATATTGTAACACCCGTTGAGGGGGATGGTTATCTCATAAAGGTGAAGATACTATTAACACTTCACAAACCGTATGTAAGATCACGCTCGGAATTAGGGACTTCGAATAGCCCCAGAAATCGTACTTGAATTGAAGCCTCCCACGCAAGTAATAAGGAGAAGACCTGGTACTGGTATCAGTAAGCACTTGTTCTTCATCAGGTGAGACGCCGAATTTATGGATGTACAACAGTATTAAGGAAATCACAGTCTGTCATTGGTTGATCATATTGACACATGCAGTCATAAACTGTATATTAATTGGTGCAATACGGAACAAATTGGCGAATAACGGAAAGCACAACACTGAGAGCATTCGTCCAATCCTGATGTTGTATCTTCAACGCGAAATTTGGATTGGCCGTTTGTCAGATCTTCTGTTGTGTCGGGGCTTGGATAAGATTTCCACCACATGTGTACAGGCCAGAAGCTCACATAAAGGATTCTAGTGTACACGAAAAACTCCGGAGATGATCCACGAGGGTGGTGTAGAGGATGAGGTGTACCCTGCAAGAAGGCATCGAGAAAGCCTGCTCAGTTCAATTTTGCGCGGAAGACGTTCAGAGCGGATCTAACAGGCAGTCAAAATCCTTAGTGGGATCACTAAAGCTGACGCGTGGTCTTCGTTTAAACTGCATGTAAATTCGTACTATAATGGTTGCAAGCTTAAAGTGGACAATGCATGAATTGTTACGTCGACTGGAGCGAACTCGTATATCGTGTAACCAACAGCTACATGTTCTCGCAGTATGCGGCATCGGCGCATAGTGTGGTACGATTTAAGTACAGGTTCGATGAGTGTTAGTCACCTCTTTCGTCTGACCACTTGTGAGACATTCGTTCGCATCAGCCCCCCTTTCGGTATAATCCTTCTAATAAATTTGTCATCCGAAGTTTTGACTCTATTCTGCGTTAGTATTACTTTCGCCTTTTACTTCTACAGATAGTTGAGTTGCAAGGTTAATCCCAATGTTCCAAAGCGCCACTAGCTATTCATTCCGCTTTTGGCTTGTTTCTCCAACAGAAGGTATGAACTCGTGCATATCAGAGGTAGCTGTGAACGTGCCACCTTCTGATGGCTTGAACTCCTTAGCGCAGTTCGCAACTCCATAATTACGTGTGAAAGGGAAAAATGTTCCTTCCCCATTGTCAACGTAAAGAGCCCTCCAAAACTCACTGGTGTATGAAGCTGAACAATTCGTGGTTGAAGCCGCTTCGTACTAGGAATTGAACTGGAGCGAATTAGAAACAGTGAGAACAAAAAGACGTATTTCATATACGCCTCTTCCGTCGAACGCGACCACGCTCGGACACGTCCCCAGAGCTATGTACTAAGACCTTGACATTGAAACTGTTGTACTATTAACAGAGGAAGGGAAGGTTCACTGAGTTTTTGAACGCCCCCGAGAGAGAAGGCGCTGCCGATGAAATGGGTCCTACAGAACTGCAAGGCACTGTCCAAACTTTACGCCTACCTCTTTAGTTTCACAGTGGTCACTGGGATGCGTATCGGAAACCGAACGATTTGAACACACTTACGACAGGCATTCAAAGCAGTCTACTGGAACCAGAGTCAAACGATAAAAGCCAATTACTTCCCGACTGGCACCCGATTTAAACCGATTCCCAAAAACGCGTAAATGAATTTGCATTTACTGACCAAGACTTTTGCGGATCTTCATAAATACATTAAGGTGTTTGTATATTACTAATTGGGCAAGTAAGTAGACAAAATCAACCAACCGACTAATGAAGGCATAAGACAAAGCAAAATGAGCGGGCTGTTTTTCAACGTAGCTCTTGGTGTAGTAGATACGGGACACATCGAATAACCTTTCGGGCAAACGCCACTTCGTTATAACCGGAGTTCACTGTACATTAGTGCACTACCATGAAACGACGTATTCAGTTACCTCAATACATATTGTCCCTTAAACTTCAACAGAATGCCTTTACATTCTACTGCCACGTTTCAGCATACTCTAACGTAAAATTTCCGAGCACTGCGACATAGGTCAAATTTAAAGCACTGAGTTCTCTTGATTTAATTAATCAGAGTAGCCAGAAGACAAACGTTTCGATTTATCTCGTCAGTGCATACTAAATGCAAACAGAATATATAGCAGAGGCATGACAACAATAGTTGAACAATAGTTGGTCAAAAGGCTGCTCTACCAGGAGAAGTGGATGGTACGAACCATCAACTTTTGCGCACAAAACACTGGATTTCATTGTTTGATGGGCACAGCTTCAATGAAGACCAGAATTTTGGAGTTTGGGTGCCGTAGCAATACAGTGAACGACCTAATAGGGTCGACGTTGTCACCTGTCTCCAAGATGTGCGTGATTACGCCGGGTTTCGCGTTCGGTTGTTCCTTTGACTGTCTGTTCGCTCAGCAGACTGAATCAACCATTTTAGGAAGTGTCTGACCATATGTTGACGCAAGCACCAGTCCGTCCTGCCGATATAACTGTCAATGCAACTGTAAGTGAACTGATAAGCGACATGTGAGACAGAACAGTTGGATGTATCGAGCCTAGTGTTTTTGTAGCTAACACCCTGAGTTGATAAGAAGCTCAATTCAGCTGTAGAGTATGTGTGATTCACCGCTGACTTAAGCTAATGACCCAAAATTCACCCTGTTCAACTATTGTTTCCATGCGCCTTTGTTATATATTCTGTTTGTATTTGGTATGCGGCTGATAAATCGAAATGTCAACATCCCGCAACGTTTATCTTCTTGTTGCTCTGATGAATAGTCCCAATCACCAAAATGAAACATATTCATGCATTGCTACGAGGACTTCCTACGAAACTAAAACAAAGATGACGCTTCTGTAAAAATAACGGGTACGTATGACGAACACCCAAAGCCGTTGATCATCAGGAACGTCAGGTGTCACGGTCTGACCGTTTCTGCTATCCCAAAAGAAAACGTGTCATTTTGTCTTGCGCACGTGATGTTCGTTTTGCACCCAATTATCCAGTTCGGCTTCTCGACCGCTCGGTAGGTCATGACGGATTACATGGACATATTCTTGCGTTTAAGTGACCTCTACCCAAAAGTTGGTATACATCAGCGCTAACCGTTTACCCTGTTCTTGTCCAATTTCGGCACATGAGAGCATGCAACATTGCACTCGGCACTCACAGGATTCACAATAGTATAAAGGTGTTAGGGAAAGTCTATTTTCCCCTAGGAACGGTTTAATTTTTGAGATATCCTTGAAAATTAATTTGTAAATTTGAATTTCATTTTTTCGCGCCATAACGTGCTAAAACTTAAATCCGACGCATGTTTCCCCTCCGTCTTTGATCGGTCCATTCCACTTTTAATGGGCTAATTCCAGTGGGGTTGTCCAAGGTTGTTCAAAAACTATATGTACGCGAACGCTGGTCTGTCAAGTTACCTTTGGTTTGAGAGCAAATACAATCTCGGCTAAAGGTCACGGTCTTCTGTGTTCTTCTGGGGTTTCCGGGTATCGTTAAGCGTCGTGTTACGTGTTCGTGATTCGTATATTCGTGGGCTGTCATTTCTCGTTATTACTGACCACCGGGTCAACAAAATGTGAACGATTTGAGCAATACAGACGAGGTACTGTAGTTCAATACCTTCTTCGATAGCATTTTACGATTTGCTTCACTCTGTAAGATGTTTTATAGCCCTACAGACGTTGCTGCATGACTGCGATGATGTTATCCCAAATCCGGAAAATGAACGAGTGGAGGTCGCTGACCAGATTGTGCAGGAAAGAGAATATGCATAGGAAGACAAAACGGCAAAACCAGAACTCGTCTATCTAAGACAAAGATTGCATCTTACAACCCAAAGAATATTTCGATTAAAAAAGATAGTAACTGTTTTTAAGCACAACATTTGAGTGCAGGTACACCAGTCTTATTGTGCGGTTGTGAAATATGGCCATTGAAGGTTGGAGAAACAAAGCACACAAATCTTCGACCATCTGGAGTTGCGCCGAGACACACGCATCAAACAGCATCACCGAGTAAACAATCGAGAGGTAATGGAACGGATTTTTAGCGAAGACAATCAAGCATGTTCACTCACTCGAACGGTGGTAATTTGCTGACCGTCATTACTAATGTTAACTCAAAACCAGCCATGTCATACACTCATTGCTGAGGCAACACCTCATTGTGTAAGGCGCGACATGGACAATCGAAGAGTTTCACAAGGAAAATGAAAGCATTCGCTAAGAAATTGGAAACGGAAGATAGTGTTCGTCTCTTGAGCTGGGGTCTTCGTAGCCCACCCAGTCCTGGGCAATAAAATTAGGGGCTATATCCACCCGTCTAGTCCCGTGGCGTATAACATTGTTGTATGCCAAAAATGTACACAAACCAACGACAGCTAGCGCAGTAGGTTACGAAAAACCGCGGGGGAGCTGTTTTTTGGATACTAACGCTCAACTGCGACTAGATGGACTGTTTACATGGCAAACGTACCTTGCGGGTGATCGCTAGACTTCTGGCGTAAGGACTTCAGAGAATAAGACTTGTCCCCACTCGTTTCTTCTCAGCATCAATATGAGGTCCGCTTTCCTTAGAACGGTTGTAGCATAGTAAAGCGTCAATGCGACCCAGCGGGTACTGTCGTCGGCTATGGTTAAATGAAGCTCAAACTACCGGATTCTAGATTAGGATTGCAGTAGCAGCTGCAACCTTATGAACGTTTCATACCATTAAAACGGATTTTTCCATTCTGAGCAAGTATACCTTAGTGAAGCAAAGCTAAGACTCTAGCCGATATCTAGAACTGACCAACACGGAGAAATAGTCCAAGAGAATAAAGGTTACTGTAGTTGTGAAACAGAGCAGTCCTCCACACAGCGACGCCGTTAATAGAGGACACCATGGATTACAGTGGACGCTTTAAATTCCGGAACAATTGATCGTTTAAAATTGCAACCATCTCCTCTTCACAACGAAAAACTTGGTTTGCCTTCGTACCGAAAGTACAACGACGCAATCGCCCACTTAGTCGCAAACCCCAAGCCGATCGGAAAGCGTGGGCCGTTAAGTATGTTAGGGTGAGAAGGGATACGGACACTAGGCTTCATTGAGATCACGAAGGTACACCTCCACTGTGGCTGCCATCCACCCGAACATTACCATCATAAACAGCAATACATCAGCAGTTCTCACTGATACTCAACCGCCACACAATTATGAAAAAACCTGCACAGGAGGAGTGGAGAAAAAAGAGGAAGGGACCTAACTATTAAAAATAGCTTCGTCTACATTCAAACGTTCAGCATAAAGGTGTCTGCACCTTGAAAAAAATTGAGCTATAAGTGAGTAAGGCTTCATTAGCAGAACGTCACCCGGAGAGCGAACCCAAAAAAGAATAACTGATGATCTCAAGGAATGTTGTACTATGCAAATTTGATAGAATAGATATACATAAAAATTCAAATGCTACTGACTTCCAAATTAATGTTCAACTATTCAACACTATGTGGATCAACAACGTCCATCTGATACATTGAATAGAGTCCACGGTGCTCAACAAGATTCGGTATTGTCTTCCAAATAGGCACATTGTGAGTGGACATATAATGGTGTATCAAGTGGGCTTTGGATGCATACTGGCGCGCATCTAACTCTTTGCATGAAAAAGTATTTAAGAAATCACCGACACCTCTCGCCTGTCTAGCCGTCAGAAATGCTGCTGCACCAGTTGAAGGAGCCGATGGATAGGCCGAAATGGTGACAGACTGGTAGTGGAATACTCGATGTAGATAGATCAACCAATTACCTCGGCCAACAAGGGTGACTACAAAAGCACATAGCAGAAATGTGCAACTGACAAAAAGCAGATTATACACACAGAAGAAAGGCCGATACCAGTTCCGAAGGCAGAGGAAAAACAAGATGAAAGTTAACAAGGAACTGAGAACAAGTAATTCTGCCAGGCTGGTAGATTCATGTAGCGTGTACCTCAAAATGGACCGGGGAGTGTGCAGTTGTACCAAACCCAGAATTCGCCTATGCTGACCAGCAATACTGTCCGTTTGTTCGCTTGAGGATAGCTGTAAAGTTGAAGACGTAAAATACACAAGTATTCTCCACAGCTGGTCAAGCATTTGCTTCTTAGCCATCATATCGTCCTCCAGAAGGATGACATAATTTGATTCCGCTAACGAGGTGGATGACTGCGTTAAACAGTTAGCCATGTCCAACACAGTTCTACAGACGATAGACAACGTATCCATAGGTTTTAAACGTGGCTTGATCGAATCGTTTTGGAGTAACGGGTTTATCTCGCGTAATTCAGCAAAACTGGCAACGTCATCAGTGGTGGGGCACATGGTAATGTTGACAAATGAAAACCGCCTTCCGTAAGTTGACAAATCATATTCGATTGCAGAAAGGAGTTGAACCAACGATTCTGTCAAATATGAGGGTTCATAGGCGTCTATATCATGCAATCTGCGATTGGGTGCCAATATGGCGAAAGTAAGCCCGGGTTTGAAGTTCAGACGAGTGTAGGGAATTATGCCTTCTTTTGGTAGACTATACCGAAAAGGATAGAATTGACCTCGTTGCTTCCATGCATAGATTCGCGTCAGTGCTTGCGCCAGACGTAGCTCCTCTTCATCGCGAATCCGGGAGGCGGCATAGTTAGTGTTGAGGAAGTTAAAGCTGGTGATTGAAATCACTGACAAGTAGGTCACAATAGTCACCGTAAGGATAAGCATGAGAGGGAACAGAAATGGTAAACGCCGAAATATCTTTCGTATTCTCGACTGAGTGAAGGATAAAACAGTGGAATATGCCATGACGGACGAGGCCTAGGTATTCCGCGTCTACAATTTGACAAAAAAAGAGTAGTACACGCGACTGATAGCACATCTGAGTAACATAAAACGAAGGGATTTCATGATCTGAGCCACGACAACTCGGAATCTGATATCCAGAACATCAAATAGCAAGAATCAGAAGCTACTCTGATGATTCAACTAGACACAGTCAATAATTAGTTAACGGCGTGAGAGTCATGAATCCGTTTCCAACAGAAAACTGATTCTCAATAACCCGTAGTTGGTCACCATCCAACGTTCTTTAATTCTCATTATTGCGACATTGACGTGCGCTATCCAGCTGCGCCAAACAGATTCAAATTTGGTCTCACACTCGAAAATAACAACGCTCCTAGATGTACTCATTTACCATAAGCTGTCTCTGAGTGTCCACGATTCCCTAAAAATCGACTTTCACCATGGACCTCGTCAGTGGCATGTCCTCGGAATGGGTTATAAACACCGAATTCGTCACACTGCATCGAATCCCTACAGCTGGAGAGACGGGTATTACGGGAAAACGTTACAGGCAGTCTCGAGCGCGGACGTAGACCACGGATTTACATCGGCAAATTTTAAAATGATTATGTAGCCCAATAATAAATGCGTATTTGATTTGGTGTAGCGATCTCCAGGTTTGAAGCTGTTCTAGGTATATGCGTAAGCAAAGCACAGGAGCTTCACTCTAACAGGTCTGTTCAATCCACAAGCAAGAAATTCACAAACATTTCGCGCCAAAAGTGAGGTTCGTCAAAGCCGTCTACTTTTCCGCTAATTGATAAATTCTGCTATGGGAGAAACAACAGAGGATTGCGTGCGAAACCACAAGGCATAGGAGTTCAGGTTTTACTCATTTAAACTGTAATCTAGCTGGGTTACTTGACATCTCCCAAAAGGCATGGATTTTTTAGACAGCACAGCACCATCAGAATTTTAACTGCATGTGGGTACCATGGCTTAGGCTGACGTTGGTACTTACAGCGATCCACGAAGTAACATATTAACAAATAAGTGCAAATGTACGAATAAAAGTAGGTACAAGTGAGAAGGTTTCATGAAGAAATAGTTAAGAGATTTAGGGACGGGAGATCGCCGCTGACAGCCACATGTTACCATGACAGAGCGTTTCTAACCAGCGGTATGGCTGCTCACGAAATCTCCAAACTGGCAGATGGTGCATACAAACTTTGGGTAGCGTGATGGTCAAGGAGTCCACTGTCGGTGACCATGACATCGTTTGGCAGCCGAAAAGAACAACGCACAGTGCAGCAGACACCCAATCAGCAGGAAAATCACCCAAATCAGAGCATACTGTGTATCTTCGTTGAATTGGTTAACGTTAGCGAACTTAGAGACTTCTCAAATATGTGCCAACGGAATTTCACGCTGCTAACACAGTCCATCCAGTCGGCATACACCAGCTAGAGGAGCTAGCCATGAACAAATACTGAGAACGTATACGTATCCTCGCAAGAATTGGCCGGGCCTATGACCTATAAAGCATAACTTAACGCACATACGTATTGTAAACATTGCGTTTAATTGATAAATGTGCGTACTTGCACAAACCCAAGAGATGTAGATTAACGAAAGCACTGTGTGCTGTCACCATCCTTAGGGAAACCTCAATAAAAATACTACAGGTTGATGAGATGACACTACCACAGTAGGTGAGGCGGTCAGCAGTCTAAAGTGACTTGTTTACAACAAAAGTGACAAGGTCAGCGCCAGCTCAATACTGTAACAAACTTATAATGCCACTATATATATATATATATATATATATATATATAACTTTCTACAGCTGTTTTGTAGTTGGGCTGCAAACGAATAAGCATTCACCACAACTCTAGAATGGGTCAAGAAATGTTTTCGCGAACAGTTAGTCCCAGTGACCAACAGCAAAGTGGTGGAGAACTGTTTCGACTTAGTTGGGTCTCATCAGCACCGCGCACGTCGGAGAATCGAATCGACGACCCGTGAGTAAGCGGTAGGTTGTGGTTCATACACTTATTCACTAAAATATGCATAAACATATATATATATAGTTCTTTTACATCTTTCACTTTCTTCACCTTCCACAAGAAACACATATTGTGAAGGATGACGTAGGAGACAGACGCAGGAGGGATTACAACGATGCATGAAAACATTCGCAATACGAACGCCACTAATTTCTGTCCTCCACAACACCTGACAGCGTTCACAATCAAAAGTGCTCACTGTCCTTTAGACTTGAGCAAGGAGGCGGGTCAATCTTGCAAAAGCACCTTGTAATTAGTACGTGCAATGACCATATCGGACTGATGAGATAGAGCCTCTAACCTGTCTGAGATGTTCTGGGTCCCCTGAGCCTACGCAGATTATGACGACGTCGTCTACATACTCCATGACTCGAAGTCGAATGCACGAGAGCAGTTATTCATGACCATATTGTCTGTCAGGGCACACTAAGATCCCGCGTAACATCCGTTTGGACATTTCTCCTTACCCACCACCTGATTCCCCCCTTTGTGAGTAGTATGTCTGATGACATAATTATGCCCGTATGAAGATCGCTTGGTCGCCATCTTGAATTTGGACATTTTCTGTTTATGCTGGACCGCTGACGGTCGGAAGCTCTCTCGGGACGTACCATTTCGAAAGTATGTGACATTTCATATTGATTTCACCTACCTACTCTTATGTATTTACTGATATCCATGTACTTTATATTATAAAAACATTACCGAGCTTTTCGCGGCCGTTATCAGTTTGATTTGACCTCAGAGTGTCAAGTTCTAGTGGTACCCAACTGACCTCAGAAGTAAAACGCAGAGCAGATTCTACATCCTTTCTACTGCAAAGCTGAATCATCATCACAGGCACGAACACATCAATGAGGAGGAAGGGAGGTTGGGCAGCCTTGTCGCACCCACTTGAGATGCTGAAGGTCGGCGATAAGCTGCTACAAACCCTAAACCGATTCAAGGTCTGGTTGTAAAATGCTTTCAGGACGTTCGCGTAGTTCTCGGGCATTTCCCTCCTCGATAGACAGTCCTAGATTGCGGCTGCTGACCGAATCGACGGCCCTACTTATGTATAAAAAGAAAATTGTCGCCCTTCTGTATAAACAGCTGAGTTCAAGCATCTGACAGTGTAAAGATGTGATCAATGTGGACATGACCAGGGCAAAACTTAGCTTACTCCCCCACAGATATGTTGTTCATGCATTTCGCTTGGTATACGAATTACAATGGCTACAAACAACTTTAACGCAACAGGAATCAGGCCACACCCTCTGTGATATGCACACGAAGTGCGTGGGCCCCTTTTTGAAATGAGGGTGATATCAGCCGAACCCCAATCAACTGGAAAGACTTCGTTGACCCAGGGTTTCCGGAGTAGGACCGTCAGCACCTCAAGTAATTCTGGATATAAATCTACAAAGAGAGCAAGAGGGAGTCCTCTTGGGGCTGCCGCTTCGTGACGTTCGCAGCGGAGAAAAGTCAACAGACCAATGGGTACATGCAGGGCCCGAAAGTGTAATCAACGGCGGGAGTAGCCAGTACACTGATGTTGGTATTGATCAGTCCAGCGTTTTAAGCATCGTTACAGGATATATATATATGCCCACCACTGGCTTCGCAGATTACCTCGCTCACACCTGACCACCTGCTATTCGTTTCTTGGTTGAGATGAAAAAGCTATCTACAGTTCCCGGTAGAAGGTGCTTGTTTCATCTCGGCAGTGCCTTGGGTCAATCATTCTCTCTTAGTTGCTTCCGGAGGTCCAAACTAGTCTTGCGAGACCACTTTTACTCACTGTTGGATGGGACATTCCAGCAAGCGTCGAGATGTTCTGGAGATGGCATGGAGACCCGGTGGTTGGCAGGTGAGCGAGCAATAGCACTATACGACGCACTACCACATTGATGCACGGCATACCGTATATGAGCTACAAAGCCGTCTGGTGAGTGAGGTCCTAGACTGGAGACAAGCGAACTTCGGTGAACGTAGAGAGCGTGCTCTTGCTAGTCAAGTTGCAGTTGATGACGAAACCAAAGCGCAGAGTGAACATGGCACATATCACTGCATGATCGGAATCCACATTGGTGTTCCAGACTGACTTTCAATCTTGAAAACGGCCACATCATCAACAGCTGATGGCCATGTGATCAATTTGTGCACGACTGACTCGGTCAAAGAGGTCGGCAAGTAGCGTACTGACTTCCAGAACGTCGAAAATTAGTACCTGCCGAAAACAGACCGTTACCAGCAGAGTTGCAGCGAACGTACACTACCGTCCGTTTTAGGAGTACCTTAGAAGTGTGGGCCATCCAAATCACACTCGTCAACGCTTACTTTGCCTGCTTGGGTGTCCAACCAGTATTTGAATGTCCGTGCACCGCGCGGTGTAAAAGGTTAGTGAGCTGGCGGTGAAAATCACCTCAAACTGTGCCTGGACTGGAATATATGGGGGCATGAGCCGCAACAGTAAATAAGATGCTCTGACCGTACCGCCAAGTCTTACAACGCACAGACGGCTGTCGATGGGTATTGTCACGCAACACCTCTGAGTAGGCGCTTAGGACAATTCGAACACCGGTTTGGTCAGTGGCTAGAGCTGTACAATCTCCAGACAACGGCACATTATACATACGTAATGAGCTTACTTGTATGGTGGGTGCCAGGACCCTAATAACGATTAGGGTCAAACTACTTCCCCTACAACAACAACAACAACAACAACAACAACAANTCGAAAATAGGAACCAAGGGTTTATGTGAAAACCTATGCTTGGTTAACCCACGAACCATTGTGGCGCACGCCATATCGCCTGCTTCACGAATAGCCACAGGTTTCGCTTAGACAGCCACTAGGATTTTAGAGGCGAGAACTGATAAGCGTGCTTCCGAAAATGGTTTGGTACTTAGGCGTTATCAACAGCCCGGCTAGCAGTTGCGGTTGTTGAGTTAGTTGCCAGCGAAAGCAAGAACAAAACGATAACATACCGACTCTACCTGAACTCGTCTATGCGCCCCATTGAGAGCGATAGTTTTGAGTGAAGTCACGTCACCTATATCTAACAGCCTTGTGGTCTATCCAAGACCAGGCTTGATTTTGATAAGGACAGTGTCAAGTGTAATACTGACGTGCACAGTACCTGAAAACAGTCTTAACTAAAAATAGCTTATGATCAGTGCACATTGAAACAACCGCCCACTATTACCTGAACGATATGATCCCAGCCTTAAACTTCCACCTAAACGAGACTCAGCTTCGCCAAAGCAACCGAAATGGGCGCTCATAATTGCGGTCAAAATGAATATATCAGAGCAGAATGTCGACCAAAGGAGGGTGGTTGTGTCCCAGTAAAAGACGCCCCTGACACCAAAGTCACTGCAACAAAATAGACCATCATTGAACAAAAAGAAAAGTTCTCCGGGAATTTGGCGCTCAATGCCGCCATTAATGGCCACGGTCGGCATGTTGGGGACTATGCTTACTCCAGTCTGGTCGGTGGCGGCGAACGTGGAGTCACCCGAAAAGTAAGACCCTCACTGGGCAGGCAGTGCAGGTGCTGTCGGTTTCATAGGTTGACCACGTCCTCGAAATGCACCAGACATCAACATCCAACAAGTCTAGCATCCGTGCGAAAGCAGCTTGTTGACCTATCTGCTTCAGAGTGGGCGCGCTGTGAGCGCCTATGCCGATTAGTACCCTGCGCTTAAGTCGACGACGAGGAAACCAGAAAAGTGTGCAATGAGAGCTGGGACATACAAAACAATTACTACAAATAAGGGCTGGGAGGAGCGTGAGGGCCAAACCGGACAGGATACCGGGGCAAAAGCCAGCATTAGCAAGCTTTCGCCCATCCACACCGTTGTACGCAGCACAAAGAGCAGTCCGGTTTATAAAGCGAGATGACCGATGTAGTATGGAATTATTGGCATTGTGAGTATGCATGGTTGTATGAGGGCTGTCTCGAAGATGACGCCTTACTCTCACTTGCAGCTCGGTTGTTTGTTTGCAAGGTGTAGGCACCTTGATGCTGAATGTTTGAATATGGACGTAGTCATTTACAGTAGTTAGGTTTCTTCTCATCCCCTTTTTTCCTTCTCTCCTATATATATATATATATATATATATATATAGGGTTGTGTGGCAGTTAAGCATTGGTGTGGACCACTGATGTATTGCTGTCTACGATGATGATGATGTATGAGGGCTGGGATATAGCCAGAACGCCAGAATTAGATGAAAGGAGTAAGGTTCTCAAAAGAAACCCTCAACCCATAAACACGGTGAAGCAGCGGATAACTGTCACTGTACCCGTACCAGTCATCATCGCCATCACAACATTCTTGAGCCTGATCAGAAGATGCCGTGGCTTGGACAGCTGTTCATCCCAACATTTCCGTGGAGTACCCCAACATAATAATACACTAAAGGTCGATTAAAACAATACTAAGCATGATGACTGGAAATGGTACTATTGCAGGTAGGGCACTGACTAAGGCACGTTGTTACCTCCGACGGCGCCCCCAACCGGCGAGTTGAATGATCACGAGGACTCCACCCAGGCAGGTAACACCTACTCACTCTGCTCAGTGGAACAGTCAGGGTCTTCAAACTTCGTGACTACGTCGTTGACTGACCACCACGCGGTCTTACCTAACTGTTGGTAGCCTCAGTATACAATGCCCGGTACGGTAAACGATCCGGCGGCACGCAAAATACATGACCCAACCACCACAAGCTGTACAACGTGATTATTTGACAAGCTGGCCGCGTTCCGGAATAGGTGTTGGTAAAAGGCCACGTTGCTCACACGATCACTGCACTTGAGGCGGGCTAAATGACAAGCAATGACAGTCAAACATAGCAATTCTAACTGTATCTTCAATGTGAACAGGCCACTTCCGAACCACAGAACAACACAGAACGTACACACGCATTATATACCCTTCCTGACAGGGACAATCAAAAGTCCCTCTGATACCACAGATAAAATATGCTGGCAAAAGCAACTCGTGTCTTTACTGTCCTTGCTAACACCTCATCGGCAATACCACAGACTCACGAAACAGTGTTACCCAAGTATGTGAAGATGTCCACAGTCTCAAGCGGATTGTATGCAATACAGAAGGTAGAAGTTGGAATGCTTTAGCCTTGAAGCAGCACTTTGCAACTTTAGGGTGTGAAAGGCATTCCATACAAACCGGCCAGGTCAATCACCTTGTTCAGCGTGGTTGGCATGCATTCAGCAGAGGGGCCAAGTGAGACAATTTCGTCAGCTTAGTGTCAGGTATAAGCCCAACATCAAACTCAACTTCCAAATTGTCGTCCATGACAAAATGGGATAATAAGATGAGAAAGCAGACATCCTTGAGGAACGCCACTAGAAGCGATGAACGCTCGAGACAGTTGTCTATGAACCGTCATCCTACTCGCAAAGTGAACATACATTTTATCTCAACAGATTCACTTAGTCCCCTGCCAAAATACTGAGAAAAAGACAGGTCCAGGCAACGCTACAAGCAACTAAATTGAAATCAGCCTTTAGGTATGAAATACCATGGCTGTCGGTTTCCCATAAGAGTGCCGATGTCCGGAGATTTATCGCAAGGTGAGAATGTGATTGAAGCACCCGCCCAGACTGTAGCCCTGCCATTTCTTCATGCATCTGACTCCCTCTGGGCTTAGTGAGCCGAAGTAATATACGGCCAGCGTGATGTACGCGCATTTCTGACTGTTAACTTGTTATATGTGTTAGGATCAAGGTGAACGTAACCCGAAGAACCAGATTCAGTTTGGCTTTCAGGATGAAGCTGCCTGAGCTAGATATCGTCCAGTTTCTTGTACCGGGAAGCTTCTGAAGGCGCCCAGTTCTGCGACGACAAGAGAAGACATTCTTCACTTCCATGAGTAATTGAGATCTATCAAAAAGCTGAGTTCAAACTACCGGTGCCATCCGAACACACGTTCGCAGCCATCAACGATGAGCACGAGTTTATCCTCCTACTGGAAAGAAGTGAAACAGAGAAAAAGTGCATGCCCAATGCGGACTTGATCCAAAAATCTACACTAAACTTGCGAACGAAAAAATAAAAAAATAAAAAAGGGGAAGACAATAACAGCAGGCAGAAAAAGCTGACCAACTTAAATTTATGCGAAGGACAGTGTTAACGAATCTCTTTCAAACGAATCTTTTACAACAGGTCCGGGAAGAAAGATGGACAACGCTCAGCAAGCTTTCTTTTTAATTGTGTCAAACCACCACAGGATACTACACACTGAGAAAGCATGTTTCAACTATTGGTCAATCGACATACGGAGGAATTAGCCCCGAGCGGTGTATTAACTCCCTTCTTCCTTAACTTAAGACAATGAGTTCAGAGGTAAGAACTGATACGCAGTTTGAACAGATTCCGCCTCAATTCCGGTTATTCCTCTAAAAATCCTGAAGGTTTTCATCAAGTCTTCCTTACCCCTCCATCGCGCAAAAGAAAGCTGATTAAGTTTTCTTAGTTTCTCTTCATACAAGTTATCCCGCAGTCCCTTCAACAGTCTTGTAAAACCTCTGAACTTTCTCCAGTACCCTCGTGTTATTTACCATATCCGGGCCCCAAGCCTGCACACAGCATTCCAAATGTGGCCTCACATGTACTTTATAAAGGGGTAACAGTACTTCTAGTCGCCTTGACGCGAAAGTTTTCTTCGGCATATGCAGCGTCTTATTTTCTCTTCGGGTTACCACTGAACACTCCTTGGAGAATTTGGAGCTTTATGCTATGGGCATTTTTAAGTCCTTGAATGTCTCCACTCTCCCCAGCTCCCTCTCTCCACTCTCCAGACCAAGAGACCTAGCCGAATCTCGGTTATTCCTAGCAAGCAGCTGACTACACTTGTTTATATTCACAAGGTAGCTGCTATATATCTGACCGCCTCTGAACAGTAGTCAGACCCTGAAGTGTGCGCGTGCTGTCGGGAATTCCTACAACCCTCACATTAACAGCATTCCGCCAGCAGAATTCGGATATCTCAAGCAGTTACTAACATATGGATTGGAGTGGAACTCAAACATTTCTTCGTGCGCCCACGCGGCCAAAAGTGGGTACCACGGATTACATAAAAATCCCACAGGGCTTCAAGTGGCACCCTGAGGCTATCCGGTGAACTATTTTGTAATGTCTCATTCGGCCACGCCCACTTCAAAGGCAGTTGTCAACTCACGGATCAATCGAGGCCGGACTTGTTGGGGTTCCACTGGAAATGCCCATCAGCTACTGGGGCAATAGTGGCCTAATCAATGATGATCCAATAGTATCGCATTACATCACCACCAGTCCTCCAGGTATCGCCGATTCAGCGGAAAGACTGCGCATGCAGTATTCCAACAGGTCTCCACAGTGAGCACCGCGCGTTGATGTCCGTCATACACCGCATTCGCGCACCCTTGAACAAACTGGTGATGAAAAACGCCTTCTGGAACTGATCCACTACCATAAGGAAGCTATCTTGTTGATGACGTCTTACTTTCACACACAGCTCGGCTATTCGCTTCCTAGGTGTAGACACCTTGAAACTGCATGTTTGATCATAGACGTAGCTATTTTTAGTAGTCAGGTCCCTTTCCGTCCCCATCTTTTTCTCCCCTCTTCCTTCCTATACAGGGTTCGCCTTTTTTCTACCTCATGGTTGTGTGGCAGTTGAGTGCCAATGTGAATCACTGATGCATTGTGATCTATCATGATGACGATTATGAAAACTTATTCGGGGAAGTGAAAACAGTACACAAAATCGAAAACTAGTTGATGCATTCTGATCCCATTCCTTAAATCGTGCTCGCACCGGACGTCTCAGGCTATGGAGCAGGCGCAGTCCTCTCAACTCTACCCTGATAAATCCCAAAAAGCAACTGTTCATGCTGCTCGTTAGCAGGGATGAAATGCGAAACGACTGCAAAAGAAACGACTGAAATTATCATCACAACGAAACGTTTCCCCAAGATTCTCTTAGGCCAACACAATTCTGTTGATTGACCACAAACCGGTACTCGTTGTCTTTGGAACAAAAAAGGGTATCAAGATCTACAAGACCAACCGCCCTCAACAATGAGTGAGGACACTAATCAACTAAGGTGTGGATATCGGGTATGCGTCGACAAAGAGCAGTGGACAAGCAGATGTTTTCTCTCACATGATTGGCTCGTAGATACCAGATCCAGAAGAGGCCGATTGCTGCAGTGCCCTTCGAAGCAGACGTCAGTCAAGTGTTCCCAGAAGTCATCTGAACACTACTGGTTACGGCTAAGATGGTTGTTGGAGTAACTATACGGGACCGGACAAGGCACTGTGATAACCTACAATCAGAACCGCCGGCCGAATAGAGAATTAACGGGCGACTTGACGCAGTTCTTCCGGAGACTTTTCGCGATATCAACTCCCAGTGGTTGTATACTGTTTGGTGAACGTGCCGTCAGCTTGCCCGAACTCCCACCCAAAGTGACTCGCCAGTTTCATGTCGGCAACCCTGGCATCAGCCGAACAAAGGCATTGGCTCGCAGCTATGCCTATTGGCTCGACATGGATAAACAGCTGGAGCAACTGGTTAGATGCTGTTATGGTTGCGCTTCCGCATCTAAAGCACTCCGACAAGCTTCACCACAATCTTGGGCGACCTCTACGACTTCATGGTCAAAGATACACTTGGACTTTACCGGGCCTCTACACGGTCAGAACTTCCTGAGTGCCGTTGACGCTTACTCCTAGTGGCCAAAAGTTATCTTAATACCAACCATTGAAACAGGATCAACCATCTTACAACTTCGAGGAATGCTCAGTCGGTTCAGGTGTCCAACGATGCTGGTTGGTGATAGTGGAACACAGTTTACCTCCTCAGTGTTTGCTGACTCCTCTCGCGAGAACAACATCGACCACAGTCGAACACTGCTTTACCACCACCAGTCCAACAGCCAAGCAAAATGTTTTTTCAACACGTTCCAAAATTACCTTCCAGAAAGCTCAGAAGAAACGATCGCAGAAATTTTGGAAACATTCGTGGCACGCTATCAAGAAACTGCGAATCCGCAAACACAATGGACGAACTTTAGTCGAGGCTGTCACCGGGCGGAAAATCCGACTGCCACTAAGTTCCACCCAAGAATATACAACTATGGAAAGTAGGTTTCATCAACAGCACGGCGCCAAATACCAAAGTTTCAATATTGGTCAAACTATCGTTTCCCAGCTCCCAATGACTATTTGACAAAACCGTTGCGACAGTCTCGGGATACGTCATGACAACCAGTTTTAACCCACGAGTATCACCGAACGATCTCTCTGAATTCTGATGGACACGTTCGGTCTCTCTCAGCAGGAACCACTAACACTATGTCGGTTGCGTTCTGCAGAACGCAAAGCCCGCCAAGTGAGCTGCTCACCAGAAAATGGACTGATCGAGTACGAGGTAATCTTCGACTTCTCATGCACGATCAACATTCTTACAGAGATGTGAGGGTAAGAGTAAACCTGATCAGCGGAACGTGATTCACTTGGTTTCAATGATTTCTTGCGGAGCTAGAAATATGATACTTGTACACTATCCTCGCCTCGAGGTACTCCGATAAGAATCGGTAATATGGAGCGTGTGGTTTCACAGCAAATTCGATCTCGGTTTGAGTCACAGATTGTTGTGTGTGTGCTTCGGCCGCGTGAGCTGCTGAAATGGTGGGAGTACATGAAGTGTGTTGAGTGTTGAAGTGGTTAGGCCCCTTCCCGTCCCCTTCTTTTTCGTTCTCTCTTTCTATACAGGGTTTGCCTTTTCTTCATGGTTGTGTGGCAGTTAAGCGTTAGTATGAACCACTGATGTATTGCTGTCTATGATGATGAGTGTTGAAGTAGCAGTCGAGAACCTAAGGAGGTCGCACCGTTTTGTTGTATAACAATGGAACGATAGAAAGGAAGACTATACGGAGAAGTGAGAGGAAAAGGAAATGACAACAATGAAGGTAAATGGAGCCATATGTTCCTGTAGGCACATGACTGTCAACGGCCGTCTTGGGGCAACCCAGTCATTCAGTTGCCTCTGGAATACATCGGCTGACGGTGCCAGGACAATCGTCACCAATAGTGCATTCCATTTCGAACAGTCTCAGACAGCAAAACTACGTCGTCTACATAAGAGGCTACCATTTGATACCCATGTAGCACATGGCCCACCGAGATTGCACGGTTTCCTGCGGGTTTCGGCGGGCCATGAGAAAAAATAATCGAAACAAGCATCCCATGAAATAATTCTTCTAAAAGTAAATGTCCATGAGCATCATCTCGAAATCTGCACTCATCTTTACAGCAAAATTAGTGACATTTGTTTAAATGGTCCCGTAAAGTCAGACATCCTTAATTGCTGATCTTTCGAGCTCGCTGTGGTAAGAGTTGTGCAAGTCGGACGGTTTTGCTGTTCTACAGAAATACGTGAGAAACTAGCCGCTGTTGTTCATTCTCATGTCACTCACAGAGTGCTTTTTGATTCAGCGATGGATACACGGGTTCGAAGCAGCGGCCCAAGGTTCCCGGATCCAGTCGGTTTTTCTTGCTCAGTGTCAGCGGGCGTCTGTTGATCTGAAAGGCGATCATTGAAAACAGGGTGTAGCACCGCTCTTGGGGATTACAGTGAATGCCGAGAACAAAGTAAGATTACTCGCATATTGCAATTTTAGGTAAATGATAATCAAGCAAAGCTTTAAAACGATCCCTATAAGCGCCGCTGACGACCTCAGAAGGAAGGCTGCTCCAATAGTTAATAAACCTGTAAGAAAAGAACTGCTGCCTAAGAAAGGTCCGAGGACGAAGCTTGAAAAGCTTCCTATTATGTAAATGAGGAATAGCAAAGGACCTAGAACTGACCCTTGGGGAACTCCGCAGAAAGGGAGATAAGAGGTCTGATTCGGTCTTGCCTCTAAACGTTCTATTATCAAGAAAAGAGGCAATCCAGCGAAGAACCTCTTCTTGAATATCGTAGGCTTCCAGTTTGTGCTTCAGGGGGCCTTGGCGAAATCAAAGAAGACAGCACCTGAGATGAGGCCATTATCTTTGGCCTCCGTCAGACTATCCATGAAAATAAGCATGTTTGCTATGCATGACCGATTAGGAAGGAAGCCATGATGGGTGGAAGAGGGAAGATTGTTTGATAAGTGTAATATGTAGGCCAGCCGACTCTACTTTGAATGCTCGTGACTTCGCGAACCAACCTTCGGGCAACGTGAACGCACCAGGGGCGGCGTTCTTCGGTGTTGGCTACAGCTACATGGTTGGGGCATATGGCATATGTAAGTTACATAAGACATAGAGGTGATAACTGGCATTGTACGTCCTACAACAGTTTGACGTTTCCTACCAAACTCTGGGCTATACCGTAGTACATTCTTGTGAGTTATCAGTTATTACGAAACTGTGAAATGTTTTCTCAGTGATCCTGCCTACATTTGGTGTTCCCAAAGAACACCTTGTGGGACTTTGCATACAGCAACCAATGTAGTAATTCACTTCTGAGCATCTCGAACAATACGCATTACTGGACACCCAGAGAAACTCTGTTGATGGACCACGTGATGTAAGCCTATACACTCTCTAAGGACCACAGAACACCATGTGCAATAACACTACACCGCGTTCTCCCGAAGTAGAGGTTCGAACAACAGTCCTGGAAAGGGGAACAATACAAACAAGCATGAGCCGAAGGCCCAGTAAGCCATGCACACGACGTACACAAACGAAAGCTAAGACGACACCAAAAAACAGATGCACGCTCCGTCACACAACTCAATTTCAACTCGCGCGCTCGCTGGTGTCGGTTGCGGATGAAAATTACCCGCAGGGAGTGAAATCTGTCGTTAAACGGCGATAAAATGAGAAATCATTGAGCATTCGACGATATTTCCGTAATAAAGCCCAGAAATCTGAAAGTCATCGCTTTCCATGACTAAGAGCATCAGGCGAGTTAAAAAGATTCGTTTTAGTCGACCGTAAATCAGTTTGTCCTTTATTTGGCGACGAGATCGAAATTAGCAGTGGTAGGTGTTTCGACAGTGTGAATGTAGTATCTTATGAAGAATTTTTTTCACGTGTGAATAAAATTTGACGGATGTTATCTTATATTTCCTTTTAGGTTATGGATTAGTTACAGAGCTTCAAAGATATCTTTGAGGATCGCTAATTTGCTAGATTCAGCGAGTTCAAAAATTGCTTAGATAGGTATTTGAAAGATCACAATGTTCTGTATGTGCTTGGTTCAAGCAAGAAATCAGGCAGTGGACGCTTGAAATATGATCATGTGAGTGTGATTGTCGTTGAGTTTACCTGTTAGATGGCGTTCCGTTGTATAAAACACAGGCGACGAAAGAGCGACAACGTGTTTAGCGAGTTCAGGTCAAATACTTCCTATTGCGCAGATCCCGCGATACATGCTGCCAATCACGCTTTAACGTGGTTAGGAGAAATGCCGTGTTGGTTGTTAGCTCCTTCACAGTAAGGCACAACCACGACCTAACCGCCTTGCTGTACGATGCATATCCAAAGATTCGTCGGCTCACACACGGTGAAGTGAACAACTCGAGACATCTTTTCGAGTACAACACGCTAACTGCCGAGTTGAAGCAGTATGCTGCGGATATTTATGGCAAGTATATAACTACCATGGATATTTGCAACATCCGTCATCGGTTGAAACTGCCAGTGATAAGTAAGTGGGTTAGAGTGTACTAATGTAACAGAAAATCTGCCACAAACTCTGGATCATACAGAGAGAAACGGCGTGCTGCGTCTCATCAGAGACGACAACAATAGGTCCACGCACATATGTTTCGCACGCAGAGAGCAAGTGCAGTTATTCAGACGGTCCCCTGACGTGGTAAACGTCGATGCCACTCATGGGACCAACCGCCACAAGTAGGTCCTCCAGCACTCCGTATTGGCCGCTGTAGCCTAAAGCTGTATCTGTTCCTCGTTACATTCGGCATGGGCCATGGACAACGTCTATGTACGAAGTGAGAAATACGCATCCCTGCGTCATTTGTTCGAGATATTCCGGGAGGTTATGGGGGAACACACTTGTCAGAACGTTTGTGATGGATAAAATGGCGGCCCAAATGCGAGCAGCACGAGTGGTCTTTGGGTGCGACATTATGTTATGTTACTTCCATGTTCGAGATGCTCTGAGGAAACATGTAAGTTGTAATAATCCTTATAGTCACCATTCAGACGAATTCCTTCAGAAAGCGGTGTTTGTTTCATGACATGGCTACTTGCGATAACTCTGAAGGGCGGGTAATCACCTTTGTCTATTCAGTTCGCAGGTGCAACCGGGATGTTGTAATAATCCGGCGAACAGACTCCAGCTTCACGACTATCTCTTGTGCAATTGGCTATATATAAAGCCAACGTGGGCCATCCATGCCAAGTCGGATGTTGCTCATTTCGGGAATCGAACAAATAACCGTCTGGAGAATGCGATTGGGCGACTAAAGAAGCGCACTCATCCCAGAGATCACTTAGCCACGGCCATTAGTAAAATTTAGTCCCACAGCAAGTGGCTATTGAGGGAGTTTGGGATGCAGTGCACTCACGGTTGCGACCGCCGGGAGGTGGTCAGCGTAGACGTGTACGTTAAAAATATATTCTCTCGGCTGACAACATTTGCCAGCCTGTTGGTGTTGAAGCGTCTCAAGGGGCGTACTCCCCTGCTGCACTTCAATCAGTTGGACGAGTTCAAGGTAATTGTACTTTGTTTAACATCATTTGGTAGCTTCGAGTAAGTCACGATGGCACACAGTATACAGCAAACATCAGTGATCGCACGTGCGAGTGCAGTTTCTATAAGTCCATGTGGTTACCGTGTATTCATATGCTGTCCGTATTCAGAGAGCACTTCTAACCATACAGTACGTTGTTGTTAACTTTGACCGCATTTGCTCTAGGTCGCTCCCCAGTCCATCGACGATGACTTGCTGAATACAATCTACCCAAATGTAGTATGTTCCGCCGAGAGGTGAAGGTCGCCGGCAGCGATAAATTTTAACAGGATTACAAAATATTGCATCACAGGTTAGCCAAGCTGCACGATGTAAACCCCCGGACAAGAAGCCGCGTTTTCAAGGCAATCATAGCTTTCACGCACCAGTCCATTGAGACGGCTAAGGCGGCCTTACCACACACAGACTTCCCCCTTCTCCCGCCGTGGAATGCAAAACAGCCAAGGTGGGAGAAGAATGTTCACATAGGGGTGCCCTGAGGATATTGTGGTAACCCCGTTAATACGAATGGTTATCGGTGCGATAAGAACCAGTTATCTTTCCATGTGGAGTGTATGAATAATGCTGATATATCACACCGCCCCTCCAGCACAGGGCAGTTACAACCTCCCTCGCCAGGTAAGTTATGATATCATTAACTATGCGTGTTCAGTTGCATTGACCTCAGACACGGTACCAACTCCGACGTTGAAACGAAAACACAGACCGTGTGCAGCTCCACTATTCCTTAATGATACATCTGAATATGAGTTTCGCGCTGTTCTCCCACGCAATCAGGTCCAAGTGAAAGTGCTGGCAAGTGACTACACAGACGTCGACGGCAAACGTAAGTGATACCCCACTTAACATATTGCATATGGTCTAACTATAGACCAGCATACGAAGCAAGAGGAGGACTTCTACCGAAGCGGATCCGAAAGCACGCAGCCTTCCTGATTTCTGACGGAATATCCTAGATAACGATAACATGTACATATAATAAACGTATTTCGATAATTCACTATCGTGATGTTCTCTCGGGCGCTGCAGGTAGGCTCACCGTCAAGAATAGACACCAGTGTGTCCAACCATAGGTCGTGACGTTGTGATTATAGGGTGCAGGTAGGCTGACCGTCGAGCATAGACGTCAGTGTGTCCAACCATAGGTCCAACTATAGTTCGTGACGTAGGCTGACCGTCGAACGGTTAACCCCGATTGGCTTCATGCAGTACAGTACCTCACTTTTCGTTGAACCTCTTCGCATTCCTTAAAACACGTGAAATTCCATCTTCTTGGTGATCAGGTAACTGAGGAAATTTACCTATTTTCCGGTTACCTAAAGGCCAAACATCCTACGCCGATTACGGTGAGCAATATCCACTCTAAGCACATCACGCCGAATTTCGCCCGCATTATGTTTAGAATTCATCAGCTTCAGCCTTATCTGCTTACACGTGACGCCTCCAAATTTCTGTTTTCCAATCGCACGTAGGGATGATCATAATCACCCAAAATTATCGAATGTCAGCAACTATTTCAAGGAATATAGAATGTAGAGTATGAAAAAAGATGGTCTACAAATCATAGGGTGCGCGGTTATTAATCATTTGTTCTTCATTCCCTCTATCGAACAGATTGCAAAACTTCAGGCATTGCGACAACACATTTCGCTGTTAATTGATTTGCCACATCAATTTGAACTCCACAAGGTGATCGGTGGCCTGATGCTCAAGGTCGTGCCAAAAAACGGTGGTTGGAGGATAGAGAGAATTTATTGGCGAAGAATTTAACCATTATTCCATGTAGATGGTCCCGAAAAAAGTGCAGAAAATTTTTCATGATGTGGGCGAGGTGACGACGCACGTACTTTCGCGGGGAACGCATGGACTTCTCTACCGGACGTCATTCTTCGCTCAAATTCCTAAGAATTTCGAGGAGCTCGCGATATGCAAAACCATTGCGGAATTTTAAGAGTCCGGGCGGGGTGGGATGTTTTCTCTCGCGGGATGTATCAGTGAAACCAAGAATGGAAAGAGGAATTATGCGATAAACGGGATAACGTGAAACCAAGCATGTGAGCTATGACGAACGATGGAACATGTGATATTCTGACATAACCTCCTATGTGACGTTAATAACATTGTGTTGATTGATGAAATATATACCACATGCGAACAGCTGCTATTGAATGACGCGAAATGAGATCGATTACAAGCTATTCCTAGTGTACGATTATTGCCGAATTTAGATGTCCATTATCTTTGCACAGACGGTATATAGAATGAGAAGAATGGTTAACAATACCGAGAGGTTGCCGGGTGGTCTATCAGGTAAGGAAAAGAAAGAGTTGCGACTCGAGGTTATTATGCAGTCACGAGACGAAGAGGTAGAGTTTTTTTAATGATTTCAGCATGTCCAGTTTTTGCATGGTGGTTTACAACTCAGACATACAAGCTATCAACAAGTATGGGGCAAAAGTGTGCCAGGATGTTTAGGTTGCTACTAACGGGCATGTATATTGACACCTATACGTGTTGACTCTAGACGTGTTATCGTGTTCGCTGGCAAGTCTGAAAGTACCAGGTCTATCCTGAAAGCGGTAGGTTTGATCGGTTCCAGAGGTGCGTGACTTAGCATCACGCAGAACAGAGGGTTTTTCGTCAGATGTTGTTGGGTCCGTTTTCGAAGATAATGTCCTCAGACGAATAGAGCTTGAAAATGGACATGACGTTCACGTTTGTTTGTTTGCATGCTTGTTGTCGTATGCACGCCAAAACACATCCTTTCCGGCTCGCTCGCGCACTCGACGATCGGGTCCTTAGCCTTCCTAGCTCTTTCGCGTATCGGTGTCGTCTCGCTCTGATCAAGACCATTTGTAATTATCGCGTAATATATTTTTCGTCTCCGCAACTACCTGTATTTTCATTTCGCATCTGGAATTTCTGTGTACACCTGAGAAAACGTTAATTTAGTGTACGTACGCATTAAAACGTCTCGGACGCAAGGATCAGTGCCCATGTTGTCATATTCAGACCTCCACGCTGCTCGACCAGTAGGTGGGACACTGGAACGCACATCGGTCAAATTGTCCGAATCAACATCTAGCAAACGATCAACCTTGCCCTCAATTGCCAACAACTGAACTGTCAATCGGTCGAGCTCACTCAACTTGGAGGGGACTTTCCCAGGAATAAGTCACAATTGACCTCGTATGAATTTATGGCGCAGCAGCTAGCAGCTAGCCACTGTACTCCCACTCATATGGAGGTGGTCTTGATCGGATAGGATGCCTGAGCAATGATTCTGTTACCCACATGCGCACCGATAACACTGAACACCTCCTGAGGAATTTGTGATATATTCGCCGCAACCCGGTGGAAAGCAACGCAGTGAAGACGCTAATGCTACATCCCCCTTAGATTTCCTAGTGCTTCCAGCTTTATCCTCCACAGCCACAAAAGAGAAGACAAAAAAGGAATATGGGGAACGGAGGCAAACTGTAGAGACCTGGAGATACCCACGGTCTGCCTGCTGTACAATGTGTAAAATCCCTCCGAAAACCCTAGCTCACATTGTACAAAGGATCTCAAGGATCCTTGCCTACCGTCTACCTGATGCATGAGACCGCGTTTGTTTGTTCGCATGCTTGTCAGCGTATGCACGCCAAAACACATCCTTCCCGGCTCGCTCGCGCGCTCGACGGTCGGATCCTTAGTCTCCCTAGCTATTTCGAGTGTCGGTGTCGTCTAGCTCTGATTGAGACCATCTGTAATTATCGCATAATATATTTTTGGTCTCCGCAACTACCTGTATTTTCATTTCGCATCTGGTATTTCTGCGTACACCTGAGGAAACGTTAATTTAGTGTACAAACGCGCTAAAACTGGTGAGCCCGTATATCTTTATATTTTTCGCACGTATATTTTGTTTTTCTGACTTAAGTTGACGCTAATTTTCCATTTATTTATTTAATTTAATCTCTGCTTCTGTCGAAAGTATGCAAGAACGCGCTTTTAATTCGCCAGACGTTTTCGTCAGTGCTCTTTCAGTCCCGATCGCACCTTTTAGGGAGAACAGTCGTCGAAGCTGGTTTGCACGGCTAGAAGCCACTTTTGCGTTGAAAAGCATCACCACGGAACTAACGAAGTTCCACCACGTGGTTGCTGCTCTTCCGTCTCACGTCATAGACGAGGTGGGCAACATCTTGGAGCTTCCAGACTCCGTTAAACCATAGGAGTGGATTAAGGAAGCCATTACCAAGCGCATTGGTCTTTCGGACCGTCAACGCATTGCCCAGCTGCTGAGTTTCACCGAGTTAGACGACCAGAAGCCTTCACAGCTTCTACGCCATATGCAACGCCTCACAGGCTCGACTTAACTCGAGGAGTCCTTGTCGAAGGAGATATGGATCTGGCGAATCCCTAGGGATATGCAAAATATCCTTAGCGCCAACCCCCAAGCTGCCCTGTCGCAGTGGGCTGATACAGCCGATCGTGTCTGGGAGACATACGGAAAACAGGTCTCCCAAGTATCCGAACTAGCGCCGGAATCGTTGACACTCCTGACCGACCGTGTGAACGAACTCACACGCCAGATCCAGGTGCTCAGCACTCGAAGCTCGCGTCCGCACTCACCCTCACGTAAGCCCAACAAAAGAGCTGCTCGGTCGACTTCTGGAAGACGACAAATGCTCACGGGATGTGCCAACCCCGATCACTGCTGGTACCACCAGCAGTTTGGTAACCGTGCTCGATCCTGCCGCAGTCCCTGCTCCTTCTCCAAAAAGTACCAGGAAAACCAGCCGGCCAGCACGTCACAGCAAGCGACGTTGCCGGCTCCCGAAGTCGCCTGTTTTTCATTCGAGACCGCGAGTTCGCTACCTCATCGACACTGGTACAGAGATCAGCGTTCTCCCACCGGACTCTCGCGAACGACTTACGCAGGCGCATTCAAACTTACGTGCAGCAAACGGTACGCCAATTACCGTTTATGGCCAGCGTTCTCACACACTGAACTTAGGCCTTCGCCGCACTTTTCGATGGCTTTTCACCGTGGCAGACGTCCAAATGCCAATCATTTGCATCGATATTCTCGAGCTCTTCGACCTGCTAATCGACACACGACACCGTCGGTTAGTCGACCGTGAAACGAACTTGTCTGTTACAGAGATGTTGACTAACACGGTTCCAATCAGTCCCGTGTATCGCCCGGTTTTCACGAGCACTTACGCTTCTCTTGTGGCACAATTTACGATCGTCTTCAGACAACCGACCTCGCTGCCGCCAGTGACCGGTGCAACGCAGCATCACATCGTCACCACTGGCCCACCGGTGTTCGCTAAAGGCGTCGTTTAACACCGGAAAAGCTGAAGATAGCATGTGCCGAGTTCCAACACGTGCTCGAGTTCGGCAGCAACCGTGGGAGAGATCGGTGAGCCCATCGCTACTCCGTCTGTTTTCTGATAGAGGATCCCCTTGAACGTAAAGAAGGTAGACCGTAAGCAATGCTCCGTAGCTTCCACAACCTCACTGACAGATAAACTTGTGCTTACTTCTCGTCCGCCATAGACGCACTCCGATACGATGCTTCCTAGGCCAAGCAACCGAAACGTGTTTGTTCCAAAGGCGTCCACGACTGCACACACGTGTTTGTTCGTGTGGATGGTTCACGACGCCCTCTCGAACGACCTTACGAAGGTCCATTCAAGGTGCTTCAACGGAAGGACAGCTTCCACGTACTCGAGTACCAGGGTATTCGGGACACTGTTAGCATCGACCGTCTGAAGCCTGCCTACTTTGAAAAAACTGAGGAAGCCTCCAATGATCCTCTGTATCCTGCGGCCGGGCATGCAACAACCTTTGAACGTCCATGTCCGAGCGCCTCATCTTCGAACACAACGTCACCGACAACGCCAGCACCTACCGTAACACGTCCGGGTCTTAGGGTGCATTGGTCTAAGCGTGTGGTAGATGAGTAGGATTCGTTAGGTCCTGTTTTATTTCAGCACTACAAAAAAACAAAAAAAATCGTAGAGGCTTTCGAAAACCAAAAAATGAGATTTTTTGAAACCAAAATATACGTTTCGATGAATGTCTGCGTATTTATGTCCGCCAGGTGAGCTTGCCATTTGTGTATGTGCCCAGCCTTACCTATATCGCTTTCTATTTTCGTACACGCGCTCACCTCCTGGATCGATTGAAGCCCACGACATGCGAACTGTCAAATCCTCTATTCGTTTCGACACCGTAGGAGAGGACACTCGAGTAGGAGCTCGCTAGGAACTGTTGGCACTAGTACTCCTCCACCTGCGGCGTCTAGGAATTGCAGTACCAACCGCAGACTGGTGAAGCATGAACCAGACCAGGCCAAGGGTTGCTGGCTACGGTTGGTTCTCACGCAGATCGAAGGGTTGCGTTCGCAGTACCCTTCTGGAAGGGGACTGTGTGGTGACCTGGATATACCGCCCGGTCTGCCTGCTGTGCGATGTGTAAAATCCCTCCTGAAATCTCAGCTCACATTGTACAAAGGACCTTAAGGATCCTTGCCTGCCGTCTGCCCGTTGTATGAGATTGCGTTTTTGTTTACATGCTTGTCAGCGTATGCGCGCCAAAACTCATCCTTTCCGGCTCGCTCGCGCGCTGAACTGTCGGATCCTTAGCCTCTCTATCTATTTCGCGTATCGTTGTCTTCTAGCTCTGATCGTGACCATTTGTAATTATCGCATAATATATTTCTGGTCTCCGCAACTAACTGTATTTTCATTTCGCGTCTGGTATTTCTGCGTACACCTGAGGAAACTTTAATTTGTTGCACGTACGCACTTAAGCGGTTGTGCAGTATGCCAGATTAGTTATGTGACGTTATAGACTGCCGAGTAGTACCCCTGAATTTCTCGGCCACACATAAGGAGTCCGATGAAGTTTTTCCGTTGATGGTGATTTATTTCCTGTTCTAGGTTATATACTAAATAAGTAGGTGTGTTTCCAATATATCTATGAAATTTGCGTTATTGTGGTTCATGTTTGAGTATTGCACAAGTTCATGACGTTATTATGGGGTGACTCAGAATGAATTGGCGAGTCTGTAGTATCATTGCAATGCCCAGAAGAAATGCTGTAAGACTGTTACGCTTCATGGTTGCTCTATCTCCGTTATCTACGATGTGGAATTTCAAAGATACCCGTAAAACTGTTTATAATATGGTTTATCTTCGTTCACCACACATTTCCCTTGCATCCCTCTCTGCAGTTTTCCTCGGTGTGCATCCAAGTGTGATGCAAGCGCTCCAACGTCGACGGCGAAATTTCCTGTAAACGTGTGTAACGAGCTGTATGTTGCCGATGAACTTGTGTAGAATATCCAATAAACTTTCCATGTTCGCGGATATTCTGCAATATTCTTCATGAGAGGCGGCAGTAAGCCTGGAGCGCGTAACAAAAATGGAGGGGGATCCGTTTTTAAAAACTCAAATTTTGTGAACCGCGTTGAAAGTTTCGCTCGCAATTTCTTTCCTATGGCCGCTTTGGCCCGTGAGGGAACCGTGCTATTTGGGTGTGAAACATGTGACGACTATAATAAATAATACTTTGATAGTCACATTCGTCTGTACATCTTCGATGACTCTGGTTTTTTCACACGCTTTTGTTTTAGTCAAGCCACCCGTTTTGTGACATCCGGCCCGGGGCTAAAAACACAACTCGCTCCGCGCCCAGCTGGCTTGAAGTGTCTCTCCGCACACTCTATTTTCCAGGGTCGGCAGTAATACACGGGGTCAACGCGCTGAGTTTTAGCTTTTCATTTTCGATCGATTGTCTATGGTGATCACTGACAGGGTTTCATTTTGTTGGATCAGTTCCAACAATTGGTGGGCCCGAAAATATCAAACCGTCCGCTACAGCCGTCCCCTGCGTCTCGATGAGTTTGTTCCTCGGCATAGTTGCAAATGTATTGTCTTTATTGGCGCACACGTAATCAGGTGTTTTTCTCTGTTCGTGTATGAGTCCTGCATATAAGCAATTACATATATCAACAACTCGGCGTAATTAGTTGTTATCAAACGGAACTTGGAAACTTTCTTGAAAATGACGAACGTCATGTCCATTTTCAAGCTCTATTCGTCTGAGGACATTGACTAGCTTACAACATAGGCCAAAGTATAACCTCAGAAACAAGAACTTCACCTTGGCAGCTATGAAAAATCTCGGGAAACATGCGTTCAAGTTTTTTACTAGTAAAATATTCCTACATTTGGAACAAACTCCTGTATGCGACCCGATCAAAACTGCCGCTTTCAAGATAGATCTTGTACATTCAGACTTGCCAGCGAACACGATAACATGTCAAAAGTGAACACGTGTAGGTGTCAATATACATACCCGTTGGAAGCAACCCAAACTTCTTGGCACATTCTTACCCCATACTTGTTGATGGCTTGTGTGTCTGAGTTGTAAACCACCATGCAAAAGCTGGAAATGCTATGATCGTTAAAAAAAACTCAACCTGTTTATCTCATGACTGCATAATAACCTCGAGTCGCAACTCTTCCTTTTCTTTCCCTGATAGACCACCCGGCAACCTCTCGGTATCGTCGAACATTCTTTTCATTCTATATACCGTCTGTAAAAAGATAATGGACACCTAAATTCGGCAATAATCGTACACTGGGAATAGCTTATGATCGATCTCCTTTCGCATTATTAAATAGCAGCTGTTCACATGTGGTATATATTTCATCAACCAACACAATGCTATTAACGTCACATAAGAGGTTATGTCAGAATAGCACATGTTCCATTGTTCGTCATGGTTCACATAGTTAGTTTCATGTTATCCCGTTTGTCGCATAATTCCTCTCTCCATTCTTGGTTTCACTGATACATTCCGCGCGAGAAAACATCCCACCCCGCCCGGACTCTTAAAATTCCGCAATGGTTCTGCATATCGCGAGCTCCTTGGAATTCTTAGGAATTTGAGCGAAGAATGACGCCCGGTTGAGAAGTCCATGCTCTCCCCGCGTTGGTATATGCGTCTTCACCTCGCCCACATCATGAAAAATTTTCCGCACTTTTTTTCGGGACCATCTACATGGAATAATGGTCAAATTATTCGCCAGTACATTCTCTCCATCCTCCAACCACCGTTTTTGGCACGACCTT